>JASDQU010818283.1:3525-14115 GCA_032191745.1 Picea mariana | reverse complement strand
TGTCGAAAGTTATGATGAACTGCATACAAAATGGACCACACTGTGGCAGGAAAGAGACCAAGCAGTGCCTGATTTCACAAATATATTCCATATCTTGCTCACCAAGATGGGTATCAAATATTCTGAGAGACATCTGGTGCTCAAGTATAGTGGTGGTTTGCATAGATACATCTGGTCCAAAATGGAGTTTATGGACATCTCGTCCTTGGGCGCAACATACCGATATGTCATCAAAATCGAGTAGAAGCTTAAACAAAAGACATGACAATTTGGGCCTCGGAACCCATCACAGAAAAATCAAGGAAAGGGCAGCCCCAACCCACAGAAAAAATGATAGATAAAATATGGACATCCTTAGGAAAACAAGTCCAAGCCACAAGAAAAGAAGGACACCAGAAAGACAAAGAAAGACATCGGGAAGTGGTGCGACTTCCATAAGAGCCCCTGGCATAACAATGTTTATTGCTTCTCAAAGAAGTCATTGATGGATGAGGTGAAAACCTCTTTATCAGATGTAGTTTTTGACTCTGATTCATAACCATAAAGGGGTAGACAGATCATCGATGCGGAACCCAGTGCTATCGTTTCTATAACCAAGCTCCAACCTGGTGAACCAGATGAGACAGAGGAAGGCGAGATCCTTTTTCATTCACAGATGTGTGTGAAGGGTACCCTGCTACACTTCATTGTTGATAGCAGTAGGCAGAAAAACCTCATCTCAGCAGAGGTCATCAAGTGACTAGCCTTGCCGAAAATACTGCACGTGCAACCCTACACCATTGGGTGGCTTTTCCAAGGAAATGATCAGCACGTCATCCAACAGTGTCTCCAGTAATACAACATCAATCCCTTCAAAGACGAGGTATTGTGTGATGTTTCTCCTCTCGAATTTTGTAATGTTACTTTGGGCCAATCGTATTGATGGAAATTTCATGTTGTATATGATTCTAGGCCTTGCCGTGTTATTATTACTTTGAACAAGAAATTGTACAAAATACTTGAGACAATTTTGCCTACTTCTATTTCCTTGATCTTTGCCAAGCAATGCAAGAAGGTCATATCTTAGACAGAGAATTTTGTCTTATTCATGATTCTCTCTCAGAGTGAGTGAAATATTGCAGCAACATCTAGGACCTCCATGATCGACCTCTCCACATAGCAGAAGCAAGTGGATAAGGTCGTGGAAGAATACTTAGATATATTCTCCTCACTTACCAGAATACCTCTTCACTGTCAGGTCAAGCATCCTATCGATATGACCCCCAACACATCGCTTCCAATGGGACAATCTACCTCCACTCATTGTTAGAGAATGAGGAGATCAAGCAACATATCCAATAAGTTCTCCACAAGGGGCACATCCATCCTAGCTCATCGCCTTGTGGGAGCCCAATCGTGCTGGTGCAGAAGAAAGACGGGACCTGGCGACTCTAAATTGAGTACTGGGACCTGAATAAAATCACATTCAAGAACCAGTACCTGATTCCTCTAATTGATGACCTCCTTGATCAACTCACAGGGGCCAATTACTTTACTAATATTGATCCGAAGTCTTTCTAACACTAGGTCCCAATAGAGAAAACATATGTATGGAAGATCGCCTTCAAGACAAAAGAAAGTCTTTTTGAATGGTTGGTCGTGCCCTTTCATTTGACAAATGCTCCAACAAATTTCATGAGGATGATGGATGATATCCTGTGACCATTCATCGATACTTTTGTAGTGGTGTATCTTGATGACATACTCATCTACAAAAAGACTTGGGTGGAACATTTGCAGCATATTCAACAGGTTTTGCACACCCTGCGACAGCACAAGCTATATTCCAACTTGGAAAAATGACCCTTCGTCATGGACAGGGTCCACTACCTAGGCTACATTGTTGATCAAAATTGTGTATATGTGGATCCAGCCAAGATCCAGGTCATCCGTGACTAGCCAACCCCAACCACACTCACTGAGCTTCAAACCTTCTTAGGCCTTGCCAATTTCTATCATAGGTTCATGTTGGGATTCTCCTATAATGCATGGGCCCTTAGCCAAGTAACCAGGGGTGGTGGTAACGAAAAATGTGTGTGGGGCATGTCCCAACAACAAGAATTTGATGATTTGAAGCATTGCTTGTTCTCATCACTAATAATTTCATTACCAGACCTACAACAACCCTTTGAGATCGAGAATAATGATTCAGAATATGATGTGGGCATAGTTCTCACTCATCACGACCACCCCATGGCCTATCATAGTGAGACACTATCAGATGTTTTCCGTAATTACCCTACTTACCACAACTAAATGTACTCCATTGTGCAATCCTGCCATCAGTGGAGACATTACATTCTTTGGAAGGAGACAATCATCTACAATGATCATAAGCCACTGCAGTTTAGGAAGACGCAAGGTAAATTGCAGAATGATCGCCACATACTTGCAGCAGTTCCACCTCAACATCAATTATAAAACAGGAATTACCAACCGAGTCATTGATTTAATCAGCTGACCTCCAGTCATGAAAATCACCATGGTGCTAGACTATTGCGGCCACGAGACCTACGGATGCCCCCACCTCTATGAGATAGACCCTGACTTCACCACCACCTACAAAATGTTGGGCACAAACTCAGTTGTCGCTAATTTCCATCTTCAGGACAAGTTGTTTTTCCATCTGGTCCATCTTTGCATTCCATCAAGAAAGTGAGCGAAGATGATTTGGGAATCCTACTACAGTCGGATGGAATGACACTTCGGTGTCGAAAAGACAGTGGTAGTACTGCATAAACATTTCTACAAGCCGAAACTTTGATAGGATGTGGAAAAGTATAACAGGTCCTGCACTACCTACGTTATTTCCAAACTGACCACTAAAAAACAAGGCATGTACACCCCTCTTCCTACTCTTGACATGCCATGGGAATCCATCTCAGTGGACTACATGACGGGCCTTCCGTCCACCAAGAGGGGAAATGACTGTGTTTTTATGGTTGTTGATCACTTTTTCAAGATGACGATTCTAGATGCATGTAAGAAGAGAATCACAATAGAGGCCACTACCAAACTCTTCTTTGAATGAGTATGGGTACATTTTGGAATCCCACAAACCATTTTCTCATATCGGTATAGTCAGTTCCTCAACACATTATGTTCTAGCCTCTGGTCATTGATGGACACCAAGCTCACGAAATCCACTGCTTTCCACCCCCAGATAGATGGCCAAACTGAGGTTGTCAATCGGATGATTGTGCATATCCTTCACATGTAAAATTTCAAGCACCCCCACAAATGGGATGAGAGTGTTCCATATATTCAACGTAGCTACAATCGATCCATACATAGCTCAATCGGACACAACCCCTTTCAAGTGGGGTTGGGATTCCAACCATTGGGTCCCATAGATGTTGCACTAACCCTTGGGGCCACATCGACCAAATCATCCCCTGCTCTAACTAAGGTTGACATAGCCACCCGCTTCATTGAGAAGATCCAACACATCCACCAACAGGTTTGGGATATTTTACAAAATTCCAATGCCAAGTACAAGCAGTACCATGATCAACACCGGGTGTCACATACATTTCAGGTGGGAGACAAAGTTTGGTTGCACTTGTAGAAAGAATTCCTTACAATATCCCATCGGAAGCTTCACCCACTTTGTTATAGACCTTACACCATCACCAAGGTTGTGGGTGAAAATTATTTTGAGCTCAACATTCCTCCTTTCCTTGGCCTGCACCTAGTGTTCATCGTGGCTCTCCTTCATCCATATTTCCCACCATTATTGGACACCTCAAAGATAGCAGAACAGTTGACACCAACAGAGCTCATTTGCGACTGCATACAATAGGAATCCCATGATAATATTGTGGACACACAAGTCAAGCGAACTCGACAACAAATGATCTATCTTTATTGATTTGTCAAAGCAGGGCATCTCCTACACCAAGGCAAGTGGCTCACCTAGAGCCAAATTCAGCAGAAATTTTCTCATCTGATGGGGGAACTCAACGCAATGGAGACCATTGATTCCTAATGGGGGATTATTTATCCATATGGATTTCGGTGGCCTCCCACCTATTCCAACTAGTTCATTTTGACAGTTTTCCAGTTTGGTGGTTTTTTCCTAGTTTTTGGGTCCCCGACTTCCAAGGCCATTTTGAGGCCCTAAACAACATTTTTAGGGCTCTCCATAGTCAAATTGTACACAGAGTCAGAGTCTGATAAAAATATGTGCATTCCTCGGATAGACATTTTCAATGGGCTATCGTGTGCCTAAAACATAGATCGTATGAAAAAGTTATGACCCTGGGAAGTTGATGTATTAACTTACCCCAATATGGCCCACATGAATTTTGGCGCCTCATCTCCTAGGGTTAGGTTTTTAGATGTCTAGGGTTTTGGAATTCATGCTTATTTTAAAAAGGTCTTCAAAGCCTCATTGTACTTATCTTCTTGCGAATGAGCGCAACCGTCACATCTCTTCTCAAAGATAACCTACCACCATTCCAATAAGCTTATTTTCCGCTGCATTTTACAGTTTCAGCTTATTTCCTTATTGAATAGAAGCTAGTTTTACTGTATCTATATTATTTTGTGTTAAGCATCTTTTAATAATAATCTGTATTCATTTTTTTCTGCTCATAAAATATAGATCAATATGTTAAGATAATATCTTACATAATTTGGAATTGACCTATGAGACTGTTATTTCTCATCACTCTAGTTTCCAGATACCAAAACTTTTATTTGACTAAAGGTGCGTTGTATATAGCTGTCATAATCGATTCTTAATAATGACGGTTACTATGCTTCATAATTATTGGGATCATAAATTTCTTCTTCTCTTGAGATTTAATCATACTTATATACATATTGTGTATTATTAAAATTATCTCTCTCAAATGAGATAAGATAGATAGATTAGTTTTCATTTTTGTAGTTTAGGTCAAGACACTTTATATTTCATATCCAAGACAATCAAGTCTCTTGTCCAAGGAGAAAATTCCTTTTTAGTGGAAACCAAACCCACATACTGGAGGATGTCACTATACCGAACAAATATAGGCCTAATTGGGGCCTTGATCGGGTGATGATCCCTTGTTGTAGGAAGGAATTTTTCCTCCTGTCAAAAATTGGTGCTAGAAGAAGGGTAGATGACAAGACGACCCTGTGGAGCCATTTGTTTTGAATGTATTTAACTACTCATGGCTCATATACATATTTATGTTTTGGAACATGCTTTTATTTCGTAACGAACTATTGGAAGCATTCCCAAAAGGAAAATTGATTTCTTGTCAAAATTGAAGTTTTATGGTGAGGGTGTAATATCTACATTTTATCATCTTTCTAATTTCAATCTTAAATATAATTCGTTTAGAATATTTAACGATAATGAGATCTACAGGTTATTCACTCTCACATTACAAGGGAGAATCAAGATCTGGTTTCAAATGTTGCTAGTCAAATATATTCACACGTGGGAACAATTCATGGAGTTGTTTCTCAGTACTCATGAGGATTATAATTATAATGATGTGTGTTTGAAATTAAAAAATATATGCAGGTTTGAAGGTGAGACTGCTGATGAATTCTTTTCTAGATTTATGTTAACTTGTTTCAGATTCCATGAGGATGATCAAACTTCTGGTACAAGCCATAGATATTATCAAGAGGTTGTTGCAACACAAAATAACTCCAAGATTGGATTCAGTTGAACCTAGTCATAAATATAAAAGGATTTTGACATCTGAAATGTTGGGTATGCATGTAGACTCAGATGGTGCATTCATAAACAATAGAGAAGAGTATGGATCATATACATATTCATCCAATCATTCATCTGAAAACATTGTAGACTCTGATGGTATTTCAAAATCCATGAGTCAATTTGAATAAGTGTATGAAACATTTTATGTATTTTTTATCCATATGATGTTTGTATGGTAACGAAAAACGAGTGTTCTAACTTACATATGATCTTACATGAAGTTATGAATCATTTCTATATTTTATGAATTATATGTTTTGATTATGGGGAATATAATAAAATTTCTTAGATCATATGTTTTGAATATGCATAATGTAACAATACATTTAAGAAATCATTTATGTTTCATTCAATGTAATTTGTATTGACTTTTTTTTATTAAAAGTAAATAATTGTTTGGTAGTGATATTGAATTTTTAAAGCATAGGGTGACATTTTCATGGCATTATGTATTATCTTTTTCTTGGAGTGATAAAATAATATTTCAGAAGTAAACATTTAAGGGTTGATTTTATGATTTTGTTTACAACAATGATGATTTCGTATACCACTTTAAAAAAAATTGTCATTTTAATCCCCCAATTTTAGAATGGGTGCTACTGGTAGCAATACTTTTCAATTTGATGGTTGATTTTTAGGTTTTGGTTTTAATGGTACCAATTGTTAAGAATAAGATTTCAAATGAGCTATAATTTTAACATTTAAAAAAAAAAAAAAAAATCTTAATGTAAGATCGTTTTTTTTTTTATTTTGGTGTTGATTTAAAGGTTTTTTTGAGCAAGTATATGATTTTTGAAGGCCATGCTTGAAAAATGTTGTAATTTTAACCTAGGTTAGAAAAAAATGGTGCTGCCGATAGAACCACTTTTCATTTGGAGGTTGATTTTCATGTTTTTTTTATGCAAAAATATGGGTTTTAAGGGCTAGAGTTCTCGTTAAGTCAGTGACTTTGATTAAAATGTTGATTGTATGTATCAGTACTCACTTATGTATACTTAAATAAAAAAATGAGCTAAGAAACTGATAAAGAGATTACACTAGGTACCCAAGAAATAGGGATTCTTGATCACTAGGCGAGTTAAGAACCAACGTGCCAACAAAAGGATGGAATCATTGCAAATCAAATGTGGTTGAGATACTTGTCAAGTGTTTCATGAAACTACGGATTTGTAAAAAATGAAGACTAAAGGGATATCACATTTCAGTTGCACAAACATACACACACACACACACACATTTGTAATATAAAAATATGGGTTTTAAGGGCTAGAGTTTTCATTTTGAGGTCACAGTTCTCATTAAGTCGATAACTTTGTTGAAAATATTGATTGCATGTATGGGTCCTCACCTATGTACCCTTAAAGAAACAATGAGCTAAGAAACCGATAAATAGATTACATTGGATTATGGTACCGAATAAATAGGGCTTCTTGATCGCTAGGCGAGTTAAGCACCAATGTGCCAACAAAAGGATGGAATCGATGAAAATCAAAATCCATTGAGATACCTGTCAAGTGTTTCATGAAATTAGTTTTTTGTAAAAACCGAAGACTAAAGGGATATCACATTTCAGTTGCACACACACACACACACACACACATATATATTGTAGAGGATAACACGCCACCAAATCGTCAAGAAAGTGTCCATGATCATAAAGAATGGTACCATATTTATCAGAAGAAAAATTTAAYGAATAAAATGCACCAAAACACAAGGTCACTAAGACATTSGTCCACCAATATGTAAATATGGAGTCGTATAAAACTTTTAGGGTTTCTTGTGCCACAATTGAATAGCCAAAAAATGATTTTTCAACAAGAAGAATTTAAATTTTAACTAAGAGTGGGTTAGARCATAAACTTACAAAAAGGTATATGCAAAACGCAKGAAAAATATCCRTTCTCAATATGGAAAGGACATTATTTTTGAGRTAGAAAATGGTGGAGTTGAAGATATTATGTGGCAGGTAGCAGCTGGTAGTTTTATCACTCTTCATAAACCCATAGTAGATGTGTGTTCTTTCCCTAGACTAAGTAATGAAGAAGGCACTCAAAGTGATGAACATATATTTGTGCAATACCATTCCAATACAAAAATATGTAAGTTGATATTCAATTCTCATCCACCTGATGGTGTCAATGATCCTTCATTTGTTGTTATTTTGTGGGATGTAGCCTTAAAGGGAAAGTGTAATATGTGGGCTCAAGGACACAGTGAGAAAGTTGTTTCTATATTCCTAGATTGTTCGGACTTGAAAGTGAAAAACATGGAAATTTTTTAGCTTCATCCACTTGCTGGTGTTGTTTTGTTGAAGATCGCAATAGCTAAAGCATGTTTAGGATGTTGTACAACCACATCCAACATACTCACCAGGCCACTAGGTCATTTTTGTTGCTTCTTTTATATGTCCTTGTATAACAACTAAAGAACACTCACATTAATTATCAACCAGGGGATGTAAGACTTTCAAGGTTAAGTGAAAAGTATATGCAGGCTGTGATTTCCTTTGTAATGTTGATGACTAACAATCATGAAATATATGCAAAGAACCTAAATTAATTAATTCTATTTTGAAAACATCATACCCTTAAACTATGATTTTAGAACTCCATGTTTCAGAACAAAAAATATATACTCCACTCAACTATCTTGAACTAGAAAAGAAATTCAATTCGCACCATAACCATTCAAAAGAGGAAATTACTTCAATTCCACAAAGTCCAGTTTTAACAATCCTATCCACACAAGCTGATGAGAATTTTAAAGAGAATTCACCTGCTATAATTAAAAAGAAAAATCTATTTCTCAGAGAAGAAACAACAAGGTCATAATCAATTCAGAAGTAAATAACCCAATCCTACAAGTAAAAGCTCACACAATTAAGAAACAACAACTTACAAAATCTCACAAGAAAGAAAAATAAATCACAGCATCAAAATAATCATTGGAAACAATTCACAATGTTCCTACTTAACAACAATTAAAATTGCACCACCTGATCAGCGAAGGGGGGCCTTCCTTCATCAATCAGGGCTACTAAAAGAACTCACAATTAAACGCTCAGGTAAAACGAACTAGTATACTCATGTATTAAAAATAAATATGATACCATGAGTTCTTGAATCTTGCTATACACTTGTCCCTTTTTCTGATTAACAATAGAAAACCCCGACTCAAGAGAGTTTGTGGGTATTTATGCATCCTCTTTACAATGGTATTACATAAAATAGAATATATATTCTGGACATACATAGTATAAGATCTCGGGTATAATTGCACTGTTACAATTGATATATAAAATAGAATATTCAGGTGCACTGGGACCACCTTGAATAGCTGGTATGGTTGGCACTGTCATTCTGTTTGATGACTTGTTCTCACCATGTTGGCATTGTCTGCTTCTATACTTGAGCATCAGTTGAATACCAAATTCTCAAGTGTCGATGAGATCGTAGGAGTAACGCCATCATTATTTAACAAGTAACATAATAACACAAGTAACAACATAACAAAATTAACAACATGCCAAATAGGAACATCGTCTTGACTGATAAAGGAGTAACACCATCAAATATAAGATGAGAAGAACTCGTTATCACCTTGCAAACACATGCTTTCAAGCCATGTTATTAGTAAACCCTAAAATCAAGCAAGAAACCACTTAAAATCCTATATTTTCACTCCAAATAATGCAATTCATAAGAAAGGATTTACCTTCAGTCAAAACATAAAATCATAGGCAAGGTATTGAAAAAATAGGACAAAATATAGCTGAGAATATCTTCAAAACAGGGTAAAGTATAGGGAAAAAAAGGTGCAAATCAAGGGCCCAACATCTCCCCCCAACGTTTCTTGTTGCATGTCCTCATGCAGCGAGACCATGATTGGCCCAGGAACAGGTTTCATGCAATGCATTGAGTCACTAGGTATCATGCGTATCTTATCCATAAGCTTGGAAACCTGTTGACACCATGACTTGTACACCCCAATTCCTTTATACTTCTCCTAGTTCATACATAGGACAGTACTTATCTATAGACATCCAGATTAGGGGAAAGTAGAACTTCATACCAATCCATCGGGGGCCTCATTGTTCAATGTACTAAATGTACCTATTTAACCATCCCATGTCCCTTTTGAAGTTAGGGTACCCAAAAGGCTCCCTAATTCTGATGGCCAGAGTAGATGACTCCCATCTCTTTCTGCAACCTTCCAAAGCCTCAGACGTTGCAAGTAATTAATGCAATTGACAAATTGGTTAATCACTTCTGGTTGGAGGCTCACAACCAATCTGGATAGATCTGGGGATCATGCAATAAGTCCTTGATCCCTAATGACATCACTTGAATGAACAGGTTCTTCCCTATTCGTTAATTCACAGGTGGCCTCATTCCTTTCCACAGTCTCTTGAGCCAATTTCCATTTAACATGATGTAACTGATAATGTACAAAATCCACCAACCAAATATCCCCTATGTAAGGTGTGGGATTGAAGTTTCTTTCATATGGAAAAATAAAATTATGCAAATAAAATTCACACAAATAATGTTGTGCGATCATGTCGGTTTCATGAAAAATCCTCCAGAACGCTTTGGTAGTTGTGAACAGATAGGGTCTATCCTCTATTATAGTTTTAATATGGAAGAGGATAAATTTCTCCTGGAGGAATAAAGCATACACATGTGATGGTGCTCTACATTCTAATAGTTCCTGAAATAATGAACCTATCTTACACTTTTCTTCCTTCTGTCTTTTGATCTGTTCTTGTGCCTCCTTGAACTTCTTCTTATCTTCACCCCATTGTTCTTTCTCTTACCTATGAATGG
>JASDQU010818282.1:22357-35625 GCA_032191745.1 Picea mariana | reverse complement strand
CAGTAGATACCAATCCCACACCTGCTCGTTCTGTATGGAAGACTTCATCGGGACGCTATCTCTATGAACATTTCGAATCTTTTCGACAGCCTTTTCATCCTCATGACCCTCCTAGTGAAACAGGACCATCAGGTCAAACCATGAATCACCCAGTCGATCAGGTTATTAACCCTAATTTTACACCAGCACAAGTCCATCCTAATGTTGGACTCATCACCTCTACTCATCTCCAAGGCACTTCAATCTCTACCCCCGTATCTACAAGCTTCTACTCTACAGCTCCACATGTTTCACACGATTCTGCTGGGACATCTTCTCACCTGAGAAAGAAAACCCCTGCTAGCCCAACATAATCGGCTAAATGGAAACCACCATCTAACAAACATTTCCCTCTTGGAGGACTACCTTTCCATGGAGGGCAACCTCCGTTTGCCAGTCATACCCCGGTCGTAAATCCATCGCTGGCAGGGGAGCAACCTTTGTTTGTTGGAAACCCTTCACAATCCTGGGGAGTATCTTCAAGAGGCACTTTTACTCAACCCCACATTGGGGGGCACTCATATAATAACCTATTAGGAGGAGTATCAAATATTGTTCCTTCCAGAACATCTTACAGACAACCTTATCCAGGCGGCATCCCAAACACCACCTGGAGTTCTCCGGGACCACAGTCTTATCCTCCTCATGGGTCTAATGTGTATTCACCTCCAGGATCTACTCCTTACCATTCTCAAGGGTAGAATGTTTATCCTCCTCATGGGAAAATAAATCACCCGACCTATAATGTTCAGAACCCACCGGGTTATGCAAATGTTTCTCATTCATCATCGAATCCTTCTTATCCTGGCCAGCAACAACCGTATGTAGGAGGACCTACTAGTTACAACTATCCACCTAACCCAGTTTATGGTCCTACTGGTGTTCCTATGCCACACCAGTATCATTTGCAAATTAACCGACAACTACCTTTCCTTGCAACTCTAGATCTCCCAAACTTGTCTCGATTAACTAATGATCCTATTTTTCATTCACCGGTTTGGCCAGTCATTTCAGCTAAACCTCCTTCTGATATTCCGAAATTTGACAGAAACCCTGGCAAAGATCCAAACAACCATGTGACGACTTTCCATTATTGGTGTTCATCAAACTCCCTCATGGATGATTCTGTACGTTTGCATCTTTTCCAGCGAAAGCTCACCGGTTCGACAGCAAAGTGGTATATTGAACTACCACGTGCTTCTTTTCATGATTTCAATTCCCTTTCCATGTCTTTCCTCACACACTTTCAACTACCTATTCGCTATGAGATGGGTACTGAACTCTTGACCTCCCTTCGTCAAACTAACTCCATGCATATCTCTGACCATATTCATGAGTGGAGGCAATGATGAAAGATGATCAAGGCAGTCATTCCTGACATACTATTGGCAGAATGGTTTACTAAATCACTGTTACCCCCAATCGCTTGTGATGTCACTATGGGTGGTGCAGTCACAGAGGAACAAGCCATCGCTCGGGCTCAGTATTTAGATTTGGTTTATTCCCAATCTGGTGGTTTGTATGATTTGCTTCCGAATGTTGCTCAAGCTAATACCGACCCATCTAAACCATCATCCTTATATCATGCGGATGGTGTTATCGGTTCTGTCAAAACTCAATATACTTCCTAATCACTCACACTCTCCACTACCTCCCCCCAAACTCAGATCTCTGAGGTGAATGAAGTTCAATATGCCCCTTCACACCAATCTGGAGGTAAGAAGAAGACAAAGAATAAATCAAAAAATAACAATGAACAAACAAAAAATCAAACACCTGCTACCAAAAAGAAAACACAACGAAAACTGAAATTCCTGTGTATCATTTCTGGTGATGATCAATACACTCAAGATTGTCCACTTCACAATGAAGTGGCCAAAATTTTCCAAGGAAAGTCACTACCCGTTATGCTTACTCAACCTTTTCCACAGCAGCAATCCATGGTTGCTCAAACCCCCTCTCCTGGGGGCAGTTCTAGCGATCCTCATGATGAGGCCTCGTTGAGTGCACATATTTATATGTTTAATGGGTTTAATTTGACCACTTTCTCTAAGACATATGACACACCAAGTAACTCTGACAAAGGAAAAGACACTACCGGTACCGGTAATTTATCGGATCCATCATCATCCTCTGTTAGTCTTCCATCAGTTAATCCTCCATATGGACCACTTCAGATTGAGAAACCCTGTTCGACTCTATCTTACACCCTCCTAAGAGCACTATACATAAAGATACCTTTAATCCTAGTTCACGTGCCGCCCAGAACTACAACATTGTTGAAGATTTGGCTCAAGCACCGTGCGTTATGTCTGCGTTAGAAGTTCTACAGCACTACCCCAGTCAACGTAGAATGCTCTTGGCCACTCTTGGTGCTGTTGATCCTAAGTCGTCCAACCATATCATGTTTAACCTAGATAATTATGCATCTCGACTCTCCCACCAACTTGCTTTCCAAGTTGATGTTTTTGTTCACAACCAACAAATCCACCAAACTATTCTAGATGAGGGAGCCTTGACTTGTGTCATGTCTTTGGCGTGTTGGAAAGGTTTAAAATCACCCACACTTAACAAATCCCCAACAATGTTACGTTCCTTCGATGGGAAAGGTTTTCATCCCCATGGGCTCTTATAGTCCTTTCCCATCCAATTGGGTGGAAAAACTATTATTGTTGATGTCGAGGTGGTCGATGCTCCCCTCGATTACAACTTATTACTTGGAAGAAGTTGGTTTTATGCTATGACAGTCGTTGCCTCGTCAGTTTTTTGATGTGTCCAATTTCCTCATCAGGGAAAAATTGTCACTGTTGATCAGTTGGATTTCTACACGACCGATGCTCGCGCTCCCGCTACCAACAATATTCCTTTCTTGGGATACCACAAGATCACATATGAAAGCATTGGTGTTGGCTTATTGAAATATTCTATCCTTATGGGTACCTTCCCTACACCACTTCCACTGACTACACATCATATTGCCACTGTCGATATAATTTTGACCGCAGTTTATCAATCTTTGGAATCATCTGACCCTTGGATTGTACCTTGTCCATTGGAATTCGATGCACTAGGTGACACCATACCACTTAGTCCAGTCGAAACATCATACATTTCTATCCAATACACTTTTCCTTCGTCGGATGACCAACATCTATTGGCGCCTGACGTTTCCTCAATGCAATCACAGTTGAGTTCCTTGTCGTCTGCGATCAACTACATTTCCCCGACTTTTCCTTCTGATGAATCTATTTTGGAAATGCTTCTCATTGACAAGTTACCTTGGGATAGTAACCATCACCGATCCTCTTTTCTTCCCCCTCGTGAATAAATTCGGGCAGATATACAGCCTATCTCCCCTCTTGATGTTGATTTTTCATCATCTCCCATGATTTCAACTTCTAATGATTTGGATCCGGTAGTGGACTTGGTGATTTCTTCAGTAGGGTTATTGGGGCCTAATCTCCTTACCCCTATCGCAACCCTCGACATGTTTTCCTTCCTGAGTGATTATCTTCCATCCAGTGAAGATCTCCTAGAGGCCATGACCGAGTTTTGTCCCTCGACATGGTATCCTTCCAGAGCATTACCCTCTTGGAAGTCGTGATCAAGAAGCAACCACGAGCATAGTTTCTCTTCTCTGTGGCAAGCTCGTTAAAAAATGAAAAAGAGGCTCTGAGCATAGTTCTTTTTCTGTGTCAAGCTCGTTAAAAAATAAAACAGTCGCCTCTCTTGAACCTTCCTTTCATCCACCCTTCTCCTTTTTCTCATCTACTAGAGAAATTGGTGACAAACTCAAAGTCAGTGAATGAATTGAAGCTTGGAGGGCATGTCTCTAGCCTTTGTTGATCATTATGGAGTTAAGCCACTAGCTTTCAAGCTGGGGGCATACCAAGCCTAGTATTTGTTCTTTCTCGTGCTCAAAAATACATGAGAATGCATCTGGGTAAACTTTTATCTCTTTTTCGGACCTGTATGGATACACAAAAAAGGAACCCCCTAGAGTCTCCTTTAAGCTCTTTTCAGACTCTCTAAACATGAAAATATTTCCGGGTGATATTGCTTCCTTTCCCACTCATTAAAAGGTTTGAAAGGGCGTCTTTCGAGTGATAATTTATCTCTTTTTCGGCCTCGCGAGACTAACATTATGAAACAGGACAACATTGGAGTCATCTTTAAGTTCTTTTCAGACTCTCTAAACATGAAAATATTGTCGAGCGACAATGTTCTCTTCACGCTCGTTAAAGTACTTGAAGAAAACATTTGTTGAGCAATAGTTTATCTCTTTTTCAGTCTCATCAGACTAATCTATGAAAAAGGAACTGAGAGAGTTCTCTTTTAAGTGTTTTTCCAAACTCTATAATCATGAAAAACCTTCGAGTTTTCTGTCTTTGGACTCGCTAAACAAACATCGATAGGCCTACATGGGACCGAACCCTTACTTCTTCCAGTTCGTTAAACAAAGGAAGAGGGACTTACCGAAGGTAAGTTATATCGAGCATGTGTTACCCTCCTTGAGCTCGTTAAATCAAAAAGAGGTACTCGTCTATTTGGATGGGGGAAAAATTGAAAGAAGCAAGCCAAGCAGTTTTTGAGAACATCACCAAGTAACTCTTATGGTCGCCCTTGAACACGGCACTCTATCTTTGCGCACATATTAATCCGTTGAACCTCTGCACTGAACCAATCCTCTGAGTTTTTATTACTCCTTTGGGTCACCCGACGAAAGTCACGGTATCCACTGCATCATTGTGTTTTGGTCCATGTCATGTTTCTGTTGTTGTGCCTCAGTGTTCAAGGGAAGTATCTGCCTCGAGAGTCAACCATCACAAATATCTTGTCTCAATACCCATTTCAGTCCATGTTCATTTGATCTACCAATTACATCTCTATGCCTATTTCATGTCATTGATGAGGGATACATCAAGGCCCTCCTTCAACGAGTCTATTCCTGTCGACTTCAACACATTATCCAGGGACTAGACTTAGAAACCAATTAGTACTTTGGGACCTGCATGCCTCAATGGCAGGCCTCCTAACATTCAACAGTGGGTTTAAATCATTGACCTCTAATTGAATGATTCCACGGATGTTCGACTTCAGCTCATCCATTCACATTCGTTGGAATGTACTAGGGTGTATTGGGAATCAATGACATTAATGATGATTTCCCTCGTGCTTGTTAACGGTTTACGTCATTAACTAGTAATCAAGTGGTTTCTGCCATGTTCGACGTCAGTACATCTATTAACATGGTTAGATTCGTACTACATCGGGATCGGTAAGAAGACCCTGAGTTGAATCATCACTCTTATATGTACTTTGCCCAGATTGCGAAGGAGTTTCTTTTGAACAATGACACATATATTGTTACATAAATCCACTTTGTATTGGTCGTGGCTATGTCTTGTCATCTCATAGATCCACTCTGTATTCTTCGTGGCTACGATCATTTTAGGTCATAGGAGTATAGATCCACACTGTATCCTCGGTGGCTATACCTTTTATCAATACAATTATGGATCCACAGTGTATTTTATGGCGGCCATATCTTGCAAGTCTTTATCACCCAAGCATAGGTATGTCGGCCATGGGTTTGAAACATGTCATAATATTTGTTGGATGTTTGTGTGCAGCTTCTGTCAGGTTCTCTGCGTCTATACCCTTACTTGAAAGTCTTCAAAGCATTTCAGTTATCAATTCTCATCTTCTAACTTCATACTTTGGGGGGCAATCTGTTACACATCAAAATTACTCACTTCGATAGTGTCGCAAGTGTCGTCATTACAAGTGTCGCAAGTGTCGCATTTTGGTTGTAAGTGTCGCAAATGTCAGAAAAATCATATGGCCATAATTCCTATGTCGTACTTATAACGACCTCGGAAGGACACTTGAAACACCTCAAACATTTGATTTGGAAGAAGAGGAATGGGTTAACAAGGTTATGAACCTCTTGCCATTTGAAAGAACCACTAAAAATTGAGTTTCAGAGGAGAACGCTCCCCTATACCTCTGCTAGGAGTGTTAGCGCTCCCCTATACACTCTTAGGGAGCGTTATAATGCTCTGTCTTCCATTTTTTAGGAGAGTTTCTACTGTTAGGAGTGTTGGCGCCCCCCTATGCATTGTTAGGGAGCGTTATAGCACTATGATGACCCTTTTGGGGGAGCACTACCTATTCTGGGCAAAAAATTTGTTTGTTGAGAAGAATGAGGAAAAGATCTCTTCAATCTCTGAAGGCAATGGATTTGAATCCTTGGTCAAGCCATGATCTTAGGGAAGATCCCTAACTGAAGGAGGAAAATCCTCAACTTACCCCAAAGATATCTCAAGTGGTTGGGCCTCTCTAAACCTATAAAAGTAGGCCCTCTCATGGTGAAAGGGGGGAAGGATTGGAGGCATGAAACCTATGATCTCATAGGAAACACACAGTGAAGTGGAGGAGAATAATTAGTGAAGTTATTGTCATTCTGATTGTGGGTCTTTTGAGCAAGGGTTAGACAAGGAGGACTTGATGAAGCTGCTGCACTCGCATCTATGGTTGTAAGTTTCCTTCGTTGTTGTTCTCATCAATATAATATGCTTGGCCTATTTCTTTCTAGTTTGTGCTTAATCTCACATGAACTTGTATCTAATAGATAGATATATTTTAAACTAATCTCAGTAGTGTAGGAAGTTGGTTGTATTTGTGTTTGTCTACAGAGCTTATCAAAGAGTTCAAGATTGGAGCTCAACTCGGACCGTGCAGGGACAAACATTGGTAAAAAGTACTTCTTTTCCCCTTCCTCCTCGCACATTAGTTTATATAGATATGAAAGGAATTCAGTGACCATGATAAGCATCTTCTGTCTTGAGAGTTAAGAGTCTAGCTCTCAAGAGGAGATCTACCTGTCCGTGGGGAGATTTTCCTTCAACAATATCTTGTAGCCATGTTGAACATATGGAAGGATCTCATCTCATGTAGATGGATGCTTGGAGTTGTACATGCATAGGATATACACAATCATATAATTAACCACTTTTATATGTCCACCTGTTTTGGGGTGGAAGGTAGTCAATTTTGCCAGCTTTGTGTCCATCAAAGACCATAGGTTGGAACAAATGGAACTGAGGAACATACCATCCCTATCTAAAATAATGATCTATGGAAGCCCCAAATGAACCCAAACATACTCAAAGAAGAGCTTAGCAGTGGCTTCAGATGTGATACTCTTCTTACATGGTGCCAAAATGGCCATTTCATAGAACAGATCAACAACCACATAGACACAATCATTATCATTCTTGGTGAAGTGAAAACCTAGCATGTAATCCATGTAAATTGATTCTTAAGGCTTGTCTAGGGTAGCTAGAGGATTGTACACTCCATGCTTCTTAATGGTAGGATTTGCAATGGCATAGGTAGTGCATGATCTGATATACCTATAGATGTTATGTCATAGTTTTTTCCTATATAAAAAATTCTAAAGTACTAGTATTGTCTTCTCCACACTGAAGTTACCTGCCACCCAACTGTAATATGCCTCCTAAATTATCTTTGTAATCTCACTTGAAGGAACAAAAATAGGGCCCAAATAGCACAAAAGTGCATCCTAGAGGTGACATTCTGGAACTTGTTTACCCATGCCTAGTGCCTAATATGTAGTAGTAAATTCAAGGTGGTTGTCATACAATTGGGACCACCTATAGGTATCATGCCTACAAGGGTTGAGAACTTTTGTTAGTGCCATGACATAGGGGTGGCTAAGGTAGTTTGGAACATGAATTGTGCTCCCCTTCTTGTAATTAATGTTCAAGTGGAATTTTTTGCAAGTGCGTAGACCACTTTTGATGGCATTCACTCTGTAACTTTCAGTGTGCCTGCATGAATTGTAGTGGCTTGTGATCAGTGTGGATAATCGTTTTCTTCCCCATAATATAATGCTTCCATTGTCGACATGCCTGCATAATGAATTACAAATCCTTGTCATAGGTGGGAGACCTTCGAACAGTATCAGAGAGTGTGTCATTGTGATAGGCCATTGGATGTCCATTTTGAGTGAGGACTGGCATCGATAGCATAGTCAGATATATCTATCTCAATGATCTTGAATAGTTGTTGCAAGTTTGGCAGAGTGAGAACTAGTGCCAAGTAGAGGTGGTTTTTTAGATCCTCGAATGTTTTTTTGTTGTGATTCCAACCAAGAAAACTTGTCTTTATCTCCACTGTTGGTCACTTGGCTTAAGGGCCAAGCAATATGAGAAAACCATAGCATGAACCTATGGTATAACTTGGCAAGGCCCAAGAATATATGGATATTTTTTATAGTCATTAGGGCTAGACAATCGCAAATGAATTGGATTTCAGTTTAGTCCACATGCACCCCATGTTCATCCACAATGTATCCCAAATAATGAATTCTTTTCATGCCCAATGAGAATTTGTCTAGATTGGCATATCACTTGTGTTTCTACAGGGTGCTCAAGATCTATTGAATGTGCTACAAATTGTATGCATAGGTTATGTTGAATATGAGGATATGATCCAAATATATGACCACAAAAGAGTTTGAGAATAGGTGCAAGATATCATCCATCATCCTTGTGAATGTTTTTGGATCATTATTCAAGACAAAAGGCATGAACAAACACTCAAAAAGGCCTTCTTTAGATTTGAAGGTTGTTTTCCATACATGAACTTGTTCAACAGAATCTAGTGGTGGCCTAAATTCAAATCAATACTAGTAAAGAACTTGGTGCCCTTAAGCTAATCAAGAAAATCAGTACTTCAAGGGATCAGGTATCGGTTTTTTATAGTGATTTTGTTCAAGGATCTAATCAATATAGAGTCACCATGTCCCATCCTTCTTCTGCACGAACACAATTGGGCTCCCACAAGGTGAGAATCTCAATCAAATGTGGACCTTTTGGATGAGCTCGTGAATTTGACATTTTATTTCCCCATTCTCTAGAAGAAATAATCTATATATTGGGCCATTATGTAAAGGAGCACCACTTATCACATCAATTGAATGTTTAAACTGGCAATGTAGAGGCTCCCTGCAGTTGAAGTGAAGATATATATGTATTCCTCTACAATATTTTTCACCTGCTTATGTTTTGTATAGAGGCCATGTGTCGAGGCCATGGTGGTCACAGTGAACTTTCATTCACCTTCTAACTGAACCATGAAGAGGACAAATTTTCTAGTCTAAGAGATTACCTTTCAGTACTACTTTGTCGACAGCAAGGAAATTGCAATAGTTATAACTACCTCTAGTATCCTATAGAGTTGGCCTCCCAAAGTAGTAATGAACTTACAGGATCTGGAATCATAAAAAACGTGACGTTTCCACATATAGGGTTGTCCTAAAATAACATCACAAACTTTAAGTGGGGAAACATCACATAGTACCTCATATTTGAAGGGCATGATGCCATAGGATAGGAGACATTGGTGGCAGATGTGGATGTCTCATCCCTGGCTCAAACAATCGATAGTGTATGGTTGGGGGTGTGGCATGGTTAGCAGCTTCAATCTCTTGATGACCTTGACTGAGATTGATTTCTTCTGGCTACTATTGTCAACAAAGAAATGTAGTGAAGTCCCCTTCACCCACATTTGTGAATAGAAAAGGCACTCCCCCTCCTCAATATCCTCTAACTCTTCTAGTTGGATCTTTGTGGTTGCAATGGTAGCACTGGGTTCTGCATCAATGATTCACTTTCCCTTATCCTACTCTAAATCAGATTCTGAGCTAGATTTCACTTCTTTTTCTTTAAGCTTAACCAGCAATGACTATTTGGAGCAGCATTCATCAATGTGCCAAGGATTTTTTGGAACTCACATCACCTCCCAGTGTCCTTCTTCGACTTCCCATTACCCTTCTTTGCCTATGGCTTGGACTGGTTTTCTTGAGGTTGGATATCCTTTCTCTATCCTTTGTTCTGTGAGTTAGGGCCATATTTACCATTCTTCTATTGTGGAATATTTGCAGACCCAAACTCTTTCTTATTTTGTTGCTTAAATTTATGCTTTATTTTGCCAGCATATTAATAAGCAGCAACTAGTGAGGAGATGTACAAAAATCCATATCTATTTGGCTGTATTTGTGTAGGCCAATGTGGTACTTCAAAACCAGGTGTCACTTGGAGTCACTAATGCCCATATTTGAGCGTAAGTTATGGAAGATATTGGTGTACTATGGCACTATCTAGTCTGTCTCTCAATGCATAGTTGTCAATCTTGTGTATTGATTGTCATAGTTTCCCAAAAGGTAGAATTCCTCTTTAAGGGCATAAAAAAGGCTGCCTAAGTGGGTTATATCCTAAATTTAGTAGAATCATATTTGTTATGTATCTCCTAGTAAATTTCCCACCAATCTTTGACATGGGTAAGGATTTGAGGAGCACGAAGATGATCTTTTCGATGTCAAATTTTTTTTGAATAGGTTAATTGTTAAATTTGGCAGCATCGACAGTCATTCTCCAATGAGAGGCCATATGGGCCACCCTGAGGCTAGCTAGGGATATTTGGAGAATCAACCAGTCTTGTGAGGTATTGACAAAATCCAGGGGGGATGTACAACCTCTATGAGTCACACCAAAAGTTAGGACGAATGAGATGTTATGTGAGTCTAATGCAAAAGTCAGGGGGAACGTACAACCTCTGTGAGCATAGACAGTCTAGTGAAAAAGTCAGGGGGAATGTACAACCTCTGTGAGCATAGACAGACTAGTGAAAAAATCAAGGGGGATGTACAACCTCTGTGAGCATAGACAGACTAGTGCAAAAGTCAGGGGGAATGTACAACCTCTATGAACCTAGTCAAACCTAGTGAGCCATGAGAAAAAGTCAAGGCATCTAGCAAAAGTAGGTTGAATATAAAATTCCTATGAGCTAGAAACAAACGAAATTCCTAATATTGCAAATGATATAAATGTATTGATCTAGTGCATTGGCATGTGTAATATTATCCATCATGAAGATAATTTTGAATTGCCTTGTAAAGAGTTGAGTTGCATCTAAAGTCTTAAGTCTAGTTCTATTTTCAAACTAATGCATACCAGTCTCAAGTCTAGTTCTATTTTCGAACTAAATTATAATGCTAAGTTGTAACCAGTCTCAAGTGTAGTTCTAATTTCTAACTAAAGTATGAAGTTGAGTTATGATTAACTCATGCAAACAGGTTACTATTTCAAGTCTCTCCTCTTCTCCTCTTCAGCCTATATAAGAAAAGGTCGAACCCTCTCTTCAACATAGTTTTTATATACAGGTTAAGGGTGAAGCAATAGAGACACATATCAGTGATAAAGAGGCAGCATACCAAAGCAGCATATCAATGTTGTATATCAACAATAGAGGCAACATATCATAGGTGTATTTCAGCAAGGTCTTTTAAGTCTTTGTCAGATCAGAGTCATTTTGGCAAGCTCTTTAAGAGTAGAACATTCATGGTAGATATTTGTAAGTGATCTTACATTATTAATGCAATAAAGGAATATTGTTTGTTGGGGGTTTTCTCCCTGTACAAGGTTTCCCCATGCTATATGTGTTGTTGATGTGCATGCTTACTCATCTACATAGTTATTGATATTCGATTATGATTTGGTAGTGTTGAAGTGTATTAAGCTGGAATCAAAGTGTTGAAGAAAATAAAAGAATTAATATGCATAATAAATCAATCTCATAATTTAACATGGTATCGGAGCTTAGGGTGTGTTAATCATGTTGAAGTGCAATAGCAGGTACACACATATCCAAGCGAGCTTGATTAAGTTTCCAATGTGAGGTCCATGGCATCCTCCATTTTAGTCAGGGTTGAGGATAGGCTCGAAGGAGTTGCCAACTTCAATGTGTGGAAGCTATGGATAACAAATATCTTGTAGGAGCATGATCTTGAGCAGTATGTGACCACAGTGGTGGAGGAACCCATGAATAATGCAGGAAGAGCAGCCTTCAGGAATAGTCAAGCAAAGGCCAAGTGAATCATCTTTGACTCAGTCAAAGACAGTATAATTCATGCAATGACTTCGTTGATGACTTCCAAGGACTGTATGGATACCTTGGTAAATCTGTATGAGAAACAGGCTCCAAGTCAGAAGAGGACACTTAAGCACAAGCTTAAGTATTTGAAGATAGAGAAAGGTGAATCAGTGGCATATTTATGTTCCAGGATAGACCAGATCAGAGATCATCTTTTGGTCACAGGGGTGACAATGGACGATGATGATTTTGTGCAAGCCATTTTTTACAGTCTTCCTTCTTCATGGGAGACATTCTTATCCACTGTAAGTGGGAGAGAGATTCAGCGCATGTTTGAGAGGTTATGGCATGATTTCCTCCAGGAGGAGAGTTGCACAGCTACCAGGAGAGAGCCAATGAAATAAGAGCACTCATCTTTAGCATCAAGATTCAAGGGAAAGAAGAAAGGCACCTTCCAAAAAGGCTCTCAGTGGAAGACAAACACCAAAGGTACATTCAAAGGCAAGAATATTGATACATCTAAGATTAAATACTTTAGTTGTAATAAGTTGGGTCATTTTTCTAAAGATTGTTGGTTTAGAAAGAAATATCCTAGGAAAGGGAAACACCATGCCTCAACTGTTGAGGATGATGAATCCAAAAGAAATCAGAAAATTCTTTCTAATGAGAAAGAAAATAAAAAAGAATATTACTTGGTTTTTGCCTTATCCAGTTCAGTTTTCATGGGGCCGAAAACTTGGTTAGTAGACAGTGGTGCATCAAAGCACATGACAGGGTTCAAGGATATCCTCTCATATTTTGAGACAAAATATTTTGCAGAGCAAGTTGAGCTTGGGGATGACAAATGTTACAAGATAGAGGGAGTATGCTCTATCTACTTCAGATTGGAATCTGGGACTAGACTTCATATTGATTAAGTATTGTATGTTCCAGGGCTCAAGAAGAATCTACTATCAGTTGCAACCCTTGAGGAAAAGGGATATTTAGTGATCTTCAAGGATAGGAAGGCACTGCTATGGGCTAAAGTTAGCCACTTAAGTACAACAGAACTCATTGGAACTCGTAGTGGGGGACTGTACATCGTGTCAGGATCGTCAGTTCAAGCATTGGCTCATGATGCAACTAGCTCTAGTGAGTTGTGGCACAGAAGACTTGGACATCTTCATTACAAATCTCTTCCAGATCTATAGAACATGGTATGTGGCATGCCCTCTATTTCTCTGAGAAAAAATGAAATTTGTAAGGGATGCATGCTAGGTAAAAATATA
>JASDQU010818282.1:10591-21891 GCA_032191745.1 Picea mariana | reverse complement strand
ATCTTGAGGAAAATAATCCTGAAGAGGTCTTCTCAAGGATCCAACATGAAGTAGGGCATCTAAGGATATTTGGGTGTCCTGTGTATATTCATGTCCCTAAGGAAAAGAGGACAAATATGGAACCCTCAAGCAAGAAAGGGTTTTTTGTGGGGTACAATGAGAACTCCAAGGCTTATAGGATTTATGTACCAGGTCATAAGAAAATAGAGGTAAGAAGAGATGTGAATTTCCATGAGGAAGCTACATTTAAGAAATACAGAGAGCTTCAACAAGAATCAGAAGCAGTTCAGTCAGCTTCACCCTCTTCTGAAAATGAAGATTCAGATGATCAGAGGGAGAAACCTCGTGAAGGGCCAAGTAATGAGCCCCTAGAACCTGCTGAGGTGTTAGAAATAACTCTTGAAGATCCTCTAGCCAAAAGAAATCCAGGGTAGCTTAAAGAAATAGTGCAGGAAGCAGAAAGGATAGTTTCTCCCAAAGGAACTTTCAAGGAAAGGAATAAGCCTCATAGGTTTGGAGGCTATGTTGCATTGATGAGAATCATTAGTGATGTTGAACCTTCTTCACTTGAAGAAGTAGATAAATTACAAGTATGGAAGGATGCCATGCTTGAGGAATACAGGTCTATTATAAAGAACAATGTTTGGGACAATGTGTCGAGGCCAAAAGACAAATCAGTGGTTTCTTCCAAATGGATCTATAAGATCAAACATGTAGCTGATGGAAGTGTGGAAAATTTCAAAGCAATATTTGTAGCCAGAGGCTTCTCTCAAAAAGAAGGAATCGACTACAAAGAGACTTTTGCTCCTGTAGCCAGGTATACCTCCATTCGAACTATTATTGCTTTAGCCTCTGTTCTTGGTTGGAAGCTACATCAAATGGATGTAAAAGCAACATTCTTGAATGGAAAGATTGAACAGGAGGTCTTTGTGGAACAACCGGATGGTTTTGTAATGCATAACAAAGGCACTAATGTATGCAAGCTAAGGAATGCCTTGTATGGTCTTAAGCAGGCTCTCAAATTTTGGCATGACAAGATTGATGGCTTTCTTAAAAGCCTGGACTTTCAGAAAAGTGATGATGATGCAAATATGTACTTCAAGGTAAGAGGTAATCAACTTGTTATACTAATTTTGTATGTTGATGATCTCTTTCTAACAGGAGATGAAGGGATAATATCCTGGTGTAAGAGGGAGATAACCTTAGAATTTGAGATGAAAGACTTAGGCTTGATGCATTACTTCCTAGGATTGGAAGTGTGGCAAAGACAAGGCGAGATATTTCTGACACAAGGAAAATACACAGTGGTCAGAGTCATTTTGGCAATCTCTTTAAGAGAAAAACATTCATGGTGGATATTTGTAAGTGATCTTACATTATTAATGCAATAAAGGAATATCGTTTGTTTGGGTTTTTCTCCCTATACAGGGTTTCCCCAGGGTATATGTGTTGCTGATGTGCATGCTTACTCATCTACATATTTATTGATATTTGATTATGATTTGGTATTGTTGAATTGTATTAATATGGAATCAAAGTGTTGAAGAAAATAAAAGAATTAATCCGCATAAGAAATCAAGCTCATAATTTAACAGTAATAACCCTCTAATAGATTTAACCATTGTTACAAAGCATCTTCATCCATATAGCCTTCAAATAATGAGATATCAAATTTAAATTATACCTTGAAGGTTGTTGCACCTCCAAAATGGTTGTTTGTTGAGGGTGCCTTAGCCGTCATTAGAAGACATCGAAGGATATGGGAAAAAGTGTCCATCATCTCATTCATCTATCACGCGAGGGATTCCTCAAGGAACAACTTGATAGGATATTCGGCTCCATCATCTCTCTTCTCTTCTGCCATGGGAGGTCGCTTGGGCTGGTGAGATTGGTTTCCCCAAGTGAAATTACCTCGAGTCCCATCTCTCTATACCCTAACCTCATCGTGAACATGCATTGAGAAACAACAAAGAGCAGATTGTTATAATACCATTGATATTGATTATATAGAGAACGAAATGAAAGGTAGGAATATGAATGGAAACACACACATAAAAATATTGCAGAGAGCATAGTAATATAGTGAAATCCAAATTCTATTAATGAATGAAATAGGAAAAGACTGACAACTGCAAAGCAATACAAACTAGCTAGAATGGTGGTGGCTTATCTCTGAAGAGAGAGGTGTCGGATATGCTCATTTGCAAGAATACATTATAAGAGGTTGAAAATGGCCTTTTAAAATTACTAATCCCTAAGAGGAAAAAACCACAAAACTCCAAAATCCTAACCTAGGAGATGAAGCGCCAAAAGGATTGTGGGCCCCAAGGTGGTTAGTTGATACGCAAACTTCCAGAGGTGAAACTATTGCATATTATCTTTGTTTGGGGTGTAAAGTAGCTCGTTGCAAATATCTAACTAAGAAGTAAAATTGTTGGCAATATTAGGTAGGCCATGGCCACCTTAGGCCCCTGAATGGAAAAAAAAAACATTGCTTAAGGCCTTAAAATGGCCCCAGAAGTTTATGACCTGAAAATTTGTAAATAAAAAAAATTCCAATATGGATAACCATGTTAAGTCAATGGAAGAGGTGGGTGGCTATCACTTTCCATCTCAATCACTTCCCTTCCAATGCTCTAGAATAGGTCAGACAAGAATTCTTAGAGTTGTGGCTCTGGGAACTTCAGTTGCTCTCATGGAGTCTCTAGACCTCACACCAAGGGAAACATATCCCAAACAATTTCCCTTTAGGGCTCCATCCTTCCCCAAGGCAATTCAATGAGAATTGTTCCCAATAGTCACACATTATTCACCTAGAACCTACAAGGTATTCAAGTCATATGATTCAGTGGCTCCTTAGCTCACACCCAACATGCAATGGTAACCATGCCAAGAATGGACATAATTCCCCCCTTTTCCACTAAACTCATACTTTAAATATGCATGGCCCCTTTTTGAAAAATAACACTCAAGGAGCACATTCCCACCCCCGAGGAACTTAGGAAATGATATGAAATCATAACTTAGGACTTAGAAATATTTTAATATTGATTGGCTTAGCCCCTTTTCCTTAATCCCTTAGCCCCCTTTCCCTCTTGTGGATTCCTATCCCCACATACTATTTTGTTTGACTTGGTCTTCAACCATGATGTATTTTATTAATATATATGAGTGTGATTACAATGTACAATGCTAGGCTCATCGGCCTTTCAACATATAGGCTCTCTGGCCTAATATCACACAGGAACTCCAATCCAAAACATACATACTGGCTCACTAAACTATTAAACACATGTACAAATATATTTGCAACTTGAAGATCATGCCTAGGTATTACAAGGAATCATATTATAACTAGAATTCCTAGTAGACATAATCAAGTTCGTCAAAGAATAAGGTGAAAATATATTTGAAAATTTAGATTAAACATACATTTAAAATATTTGAAAATTTAGATTAAACATACATTTAATCTCAGTGGGGTCTTCTTCAAGAAAACCATAGTCCTTCATAAGCCAAGAACCCTATCTACTACCACCTTCCTTTTGAAGAAGTCAAAAAATAATTTGAAATCCTCATCCACCTCATGAATCCACTATTATTGGATCAAATTCTAGCCCCTCTAGCAATGTACTCGTCTTTTATATATAGCACCAACTCCAAATGAGCAGCTTCTTCTACTATTAGAGCAAATTCTAACCCCTCTAGCAATGTACTCCTCTTTTATATGTAGCACCAACTCCAAATGAGCAGGTTCTTCTTGGAGAGGAGTGTTATGAATATTCTACTCAACGAAAATACACACCTCCTCAAGCCTATACGTATGCTCTCACAACTCCTACTCACCCCTATGAGCTATCATTCTCCCACTCTAGTTTATTTTTTAGGCTTCCAATTTATTTTGTTAATCCTTTTGTCCCTTCGGGAATTATAAACTTGATTATTTTAAATAATATAATTCTATTTTCAAAACCATTTACAACATTGTATAGATATTGTGGCTTTATACCACATTGATCACAAAAACAAACTGTTGTTAATAATGAAAAAGTATTACAAACATTTTTAGGTATGGTTATATCATTATTTATTAGTGGAAACTTCTATTCATTTTTGCAAACATTTCCATAAATACGTGTCTCATATACAAGGAGATCCCATACATGATAATGATGATAACAACGGTTATTATGAGATCCCATACATGATAATGATGATAACAACAATTATTATGATTATTATTCTCCTTTTAATTCAAAGCATAATAGAATTCCCTTAACAATGTTAGAAAATAGCATCTTGTTTTTTACAAAAATCATTGTATGTACACTGAATAAAAAATTTGTCATTAAACTCTTTCTTTGATTCTAGTTTTCATATCTTTGAAAGTATAATAGAAAAAATATATATATATATATAAATTCATTTTTTTTTAAATATTATTATTAAATTTCAACATTAAAATAGAAAATTTGTTTAAGATTCTTCCAGACTTATCAATGAAAAAAATAGATAATATTTTCATGTTTTAAAAAATATAGGAGAAAAAAAAACAAAATATAATTATTATTATTAAATTTCAACATTAAAATAGGAAAACCGTTTAAGATTCTTTTAGACTTATACATGATAATGGTAATAATAATGGTTATCATTGTCCTTTTAATTCAAAGCATAATAGAATCCCCTTGAAAATTTTAGAAAATAGCATCTACTTTAAAATAGGAAAACCGTTTAAGATTCTTTTAGACTTATACATGATAATGGTGATAATAATGGTTATCATTGTCCTTTTAATTCAAAGCACAATAAAATCCCCTTGAAAATTTTATAAAATAGCATCTACTTTATCCAAAAATCATTATATGTACATAGAATAATCTTTTTGTCATTAAACTCTCCTTTTGATTTTAAAAGAAATAAATAATAATATTTTTGTTATTAAACTCTTTTTTTTTTTTAAAGATACAGATAATATTTTTATGTTAAAAAAAATATATATATATATAAATTTATTTGTTTTTTAATTATTATTATTAAATTTAATTATTAAAATAGGAAAATTGTTTAAAATTCTTCTCTACTTATCAATGAAAAAATGATAATGAATCAAACAAACATTAAAATGAAAAAAAATGAGTTTAACACCCTCATAGACCTATCTATGTCGAGAAACCATAATGAAAAAAAAACTTTAATTAATTATTTAATGTGAAAGGGCATTAGTATTCTTTTGTATTTTGTATTATTAACTTTAGAGGTTAGTACCAAGATTCTTCTGGCTTATTTAAAATTATTGTTTAATTTAAAAGATATTGTAGTTTTTATTATTTTAGATGACAATTTATATAAGGTGAAAAAAAATATCATAATTTAGTTGTTAATCAATAGTAAGGATAATCATCACTA
The DNA here is from genome assembly GCA_032191745.1 of Picea mariana. NCBI lineage: Eukaryota > Viridiplantae > Streptophyta > Pinopsida > Pinales > Pinaceae > Picea > Picea mariana. The sequence continues at coordinate 16,482 of JASDQU010818282.1, read as the reverse complement.
ACTACTATCCACTAATAAGAATTGAAATAGTATGACATTTTTTTTGTCGATAGGCGTACCCCTATTGGAAATCAGATGCCAAATGATAGTTTTTTTAATGATAGAGATGACATGTATGGTTGGGAATTTAAGGTTCCCAGCATATTTTCGTTGTTTCTCTTTAATGGAAGGTTGTGATTAGTGAAAGGTTGTTTGCATTTAGTAAATTGGATATTAGTAATTTGAAAGTGTTTTCACCACATGTTGTGTTCCCATTCCAATTGGTTCACGTTATGGAAGTTGTTTCCATTAACCTATGAAACATTCCATCCATGGGGTGGGTAGTTATGGCATCTTCCTCTCCCCACTATCCACTCAATAGAATAATAAATTTTTGCATGGCTCAATTTAAATAGTGCATCGTTTTGTAGGCTTGATTTTCTGAGAAGTAGGTGACTAAGGAGGTGGAGTCGGAGGTGAATAGTAGAAAACAGAGAGGAAGATGACTATGAAGGTAAAATCATATAGCAAAGGTGCATTGAGGAATACTTTTGGCAACCTCAATGCTCCTTGCATACATGCTCCATGTATGCAAAAACACTATCCTTGTATGCAAAAACGTCGTACTAGTCTAAATGTTCTACGTTTTGGCCCTTTTCAGGGCATATTTTTTGTTTACTTTTGCCTGTAATCCGACGAGAACTTCTTGGACGTGCATATTTGAGTGGCTAAGACTGTATAATCAGAGTGCCCCAGGGGTTTTTCAACATGTTGAATCCATTTATACATTCAAAAATGTAATTTAAACAACAGAAAATTTCGGTTTCATCCAAATTTATGTCGTCAAATTCCGGCCAAAACATAGAACAGTTAACCAACTCCTATAGAAACACTGTCGTGAAATCTTAAAGATGTTTGTTTCAATGGCAATGAATGTCCTTGCATGTGTTTCTTTGATGTCCTTGGGTGTGTTACTTTAATTTCTCATGTAAATTTAGGTTATTAGGTGATTTCCCTTGTTGTCCTTAACATAGGTTATTACACAAACCTTGAGCTTATCTTGATTGCATTTCTTTGATGTTATGTCGGTCACATTGGGTTTTACCAATCATGTATTTTTACACCACTTTAATAAATTACATAAGTCATGTCACTTTAATTATACATAGTATTTGTCACTAATTTAGTTTTTATTTTAATTATCATTTTTTTATAACATTTCAAAGTATTAACTTAATACAATAAACTAAAAAATATCACAAATTTTGTAATTATATTTGAGATTTATCTTATAAGCATATATCTTTTGCATGAGAGGAGAGTAATTATACATATAAATCATTTTTATTTATAATCAATAAATTTTAAATATTTGTTTTAAAATATATATATTTTTAAAAAAAATTAATATAATTTTTATTTATAAGTACTCAAAAGCTTTAATAATTATATTGATATTGATAACTGTGATTATCTATCTTTCACTATCTTCAAGATATTTTGTTGAGTCCAAGTTGATGATGCACATGCCTTTATGTTGGAATTGTTACATATATCATAAGGCATTATCAAGTTTCATATGTATTTGTATCATTTTGTAGCATATTGTAAAGATTTTTAACTAATCCCTTTTGGAGGCTATCCAATCATAGTTGCTTAGTTTTATTTGGATTTGTTTTATGTTTGATTTTGTTTTTATGTATGTTTTTTTTAAGGAAGAAGGTTAAATGTTTTACGATTTAGACTTTTTTCAATTTGCCTTCATTAGAATCTAATTATGAAATCTTTGTTGAAATTGTAATTTTTTATGAATGAAACTGTTGTTTTTTGGTGAGGAAATGGGTTCAACAACCTCGAATACCCCTACTGCAACAAATTGTGTAGTGTTAACATCTAATATATGTGGTTTCGTCAATCCAAAATCATAAATAGTTTTGTTAGTATTTGTTGGTGTTAGTTTATTGAGTAGAATACTTGGGATATTTTATTTCATTAGTATCTAAGCATATAAATATTGTACACTATGGGTTTAACTATGTTATTTCTTAGAATGTATTATATGGGTTTTGATGACTCTTTTCCTTGGTGAAATTGTGTATTATCATCATTATGTGGTTTAGTCGCATTTTTATTTCACCATTGCTTAAATTTTGGGTTAAAAGTTATCCACAATGTTAATAAAAATAAAGGTTTATTGCAGGACATTTTCACTCTCAAAAACCTTATGCATAATAAAAATGGTCAATCTAAAGATGCATAGTTTGTGGAGTACCTTTGAATTAGTCAAGGAATTGTTTGTTGTCACAATGTGACACAATGTTGAATTCAACCTTTAAATGTCAACCACGTTCAACACTATTAAAGTTTCAATGCAACATAACCATTGAGTAAAATAATCATTCAACATAAGTCAACGAAGATAAACATCACAATGTGACATAACCATTAATGAACATCACAATCCAACATAACGTGTCGATAAAATCGCAATGCAACATAACCATTGATGAATTCCATTGTTGCAACAAAACCATTCAGGAATGTAGAAATTCAACATAATTCAACCAAGATTAAGGTCACAATGTGACATAGCCATTAAGGAATGTCACAATCCATCATAACCATTGAGGTATATCACAATGAAACAAAATATTGAAGAACATAACAATTTGACATAAGTCAACCGAGATGTATTTCGAAATTTTACATAACCATAGTCAATCATATTCATCCATAGGATGACTATGATTGAACGTCACAATTTGATATATTCATAAATGTCGCGATGAGACATAACCATTAATGTCACAATGTGTCATAACCATTAAGGAACATCACAAATGGGGCATGACCCTTCATGAATGTCACAATGTGACATAACCATTAATGAACATAGCAATTCCTTATAAATCGACCAAGGTGAATATCAAAATGATTCATGACCATTCAATAACATCTCACTGAAACATAAGCCTTAATGAAATTCGCTAGGTTAGATAACCTTTAATGAATTTCACAATGTAATGTAACCATTGAGGAACGTAGCAATTCGGCATGACACAACAAAGATGAACTTTGCAATGTGACATAATCATTAGGGAACATCACAATCCAACATAACCCTAGACGATCATCATAATGTGATGTAGCCATTCAACATTAGTCAACCAGGATTAACATCGCAATGCGACATTGCCGTGGTAAACCATGGTTAAACATAATCAACCAAAGGCAAGCATAATCAACCAAAGTCAACGATAATTGACCATAGTCAACTGTGGTCAACCAAAGTCAACCATAGTGAACCATGGAAAATTAAATACAACCATGGTTAGCATAAGTCAACCATATTCAATTAAATACAACCATGTTTAACATAAGTCAACCATAATTTCCCAATGTGAGATTACCATAATAAACCATGGTTGAACAAAACCAACCATAGTCTACTAAATTCAACCATAATCAACCCTAGTCAACACTATTAATGTTGCAATGCAACAAAACCCTTGATGAACATCACAATGCAACATAACCATTCATTATAAGTCAACAAAGAAAAGTGTCGTAATGCAACATAACCATTAATGAAAATTTCAATCCAACATAATGTTATGGGAACATCACAATGTGACATAACCATTGATGAACTTCATAATGCAGCAAAACCATTCAAGAATGTAGGAATTCAACGTAAATCAACCAAGATGAAGGTCGCAATGTGACATACCCATTGAGAAATGTTGCAATCCAACATAACCATTGAGGTATGTCACCATACAACATATAACCCTTTATGAATGTCACAATGCAACATAACATTGAAGAACATAGCAATTCGACATAAGTCAACCAAGTGTTGGGTGAATTATATGATAATCATTTGATACATTAATTATCAATCTAGGTTTGTAAATTTACGAAGTGCCAAGCATAATATATGTAGAGTTAATCTCGAAGTGTCTAACACACCATTTTCCAATGGATTATGAAGCAAAACTAACATTATTGGTTACTCATCTAACAGTGAATATTCTAAGGTATAATTGCAAGTTGAATATAGATCCCTTATATTCAATAGTACTTTGATGGATTCACTCTATGTGTTAGATTGAAAATATTTAATTGAAACTATAAAGAATAGAATTGAGAAACTTAATGTGTGTGGACAAGATATCGCTCATGAGCAATTGGCAAACAATGAAGGATTGGTGATCATCAATTGCATCAATATGCAGCTTTGACAATTCTTTATCCATAGAATCACCAACCAAACTGACAGGAAATCAAGCATGAAACTCATGTTCTCACCAGGATTAGTTGAACCACACAACATAATTGAAACTACAGCTTAAAAAGACAAATAAACTCACACAACAAAAGGAAACTATTTGGGCAACATATACCAGAAGGAGGGGGTCTTGCCTCACTTACACTACCAAGAAAGACTATAATGTGAATCTCTTGATCTGCAACCAATTATTTTATTCAAGAATTTTCCTAAGGATTACATTGATCCTCTCTTCAACCTCCCCCCATTACAATGGTCCTCCTTACATTTATACATACGGCTTTCAATTCAAATAAGGAAAATGGTTACAAGACAATGAGACCAGATCCCAAATACATGGATCTACAACCATCCCAAACTTTATTAAGGAAATGGAGGTTACTTAATGGTTGTTGGATATGTTTAAATAGCATGGAAGAATAACAACATAATCTTTGACCAAACCATATTCCCAAATTCATCCATGAAAGGCGTAACTATAGGAATTTGGGTCGCTATAGGATTTCTTGAAATACATCTTGAAGATCTGCCCATATCTTCCAAACTGTCTCTTTTTTCAAAATATGTCCATAATCACACAATTTGGGGCATTCTTCACAAAACCCATGTCTTCGGTTTTTTATTTGTCTTCATCTGTCTGGAAATTATATGGTAAAACTACTTCTAGAAACAAGCTGCCACCAAATTTTAGTAGTACTACAGGAACAGGAAGATGCATGTTCCAGTAATCACATAAATTGCAATTGCTGAAATTTTGTAAGTAAGTTAGGAAACCAAAAATTCTATTCTAAATAAAAATTAAAACATGGGAAATCAACCATTTTAGTGTACATATGTCATGTGAAGCTCATATAGGGTAGAAATGGACAAATGTGGAAATATCAGTGATGAAAGGAATGAGGATGAAAGGGTAAAACAAGTTTTAAATGGTTAAATGGCATCATAAAATTTGTCATTTATGAGGCCCAGCATCTCCCCCACACTCAAATCATTGCATATCCTCATGCAACAAATATAAATAGGAAGTATTGTTTGAGTATAATACATGGTCTTCAACCCCTCTGCATGATACAATTACTTTTTTTCCTATGGAAAGGAAAGGATGAACAAGATATAAGAACTTGCATTCTAATTAAATCAGATTCTGGTAATAAGGTTTTCTTGTTCTTGATGATATATTTTAAATATGAGACAAGGATATTTGAGTTATGTTTTACTAAAGAATATGGCATATATGATACAAGACCTAAGTGGAAAGGATTTGTTTTACACTTAGATTTTTCAAAGTCATAAATGCCACAGGGAGATGGATGATGATGGGTGGAAAATGAAATGTGAAAGGATATGGAGATAAAGTGTAAGGAAATGAAGGAATGGTAAATATGAAAAGATTCAAGAATTTCATGTGCATGAATTCCTAAGTTAGATTACCACCTAGAAATGAAATTTCTTACCCAACTTTACCTCCTCTTGGTGGATGATGGTCTAAGAGACAAATGTTGAACTTTGGTTCTTCTGATGTGTTTTGATATGAGAGGAAAATACTTTGGTTGTATCATGGTTGCATGATGTGAAAAATAAGTTGTTGGAAATTTTGGATTGCTTGTAGGTTTTTCTTTCT
>JASDQU010818281.1:7964-33804 GCA_032191745.1 Picea mariana | reverse complement strand
AAACAATATAATTTATTAACCCTATTAAATTTATTACCCTGTTCATTCAATGTGATAGGTAATTAATTTAATTAATTAATTAATCAAAATTATAAAAATTAATTAACTAATAATTATTTAATTAATATTATTATGCCAATCTTTGTTTAGTTAAAACCATGTTAAGACAATTAATCACCTAATTAATTTTGCTTAATAATCCCTAAGCATATTTTCTACTAAGGTTGTTACAAATCCAGGACAGGTGAGGAAGCCAAGGCCTAATTATTAGATATCAAAAAATATTTCCAAAATATACAACTATTCTAGCAATATGAAAGACATAATGGCCATTTACAACCTGAAAGGGAAGGCCAACATTTGGTGGCTAGATCTGAAATTGGCAAAGGGCTTAAAAGAAAAACAGATGGAATGGTTCGACTTCAAGAAATATTTCAAGAAACAACAACTATCTGAAATCTACTATGAAAGGAAGATGAAAGAATTTTATGAGTTACGACTTGGTCAGATGAAAATGGAGGATCTTATAAACAAATTCCTGGAATTACTAAGGGTTGTACCTTACATCCAGGAGGACAAGGTAAAAATCCAGGGATCCCTAAGTTGTTTACCACAGTCTTACAAGGACATAACTGAGTTTGAAAACCCCAAGTCCTTGAGTGAAGTATTCACGAAAGAAGGAATGTTCTACGACTAGTACAAACAATGGACAAAGTTTCCCAAACCTTGGAAGGATAAGAAACAAGACCGAATGAACCAGCGGAAGAAGCAATTCTAGCCAGCTCCTTATCAGAATGCAACAAAAATCTTTCCTAGGAAGGGTTTTAACTTCGATAACACAAGTACGCAAGGCAGCAATAAACCAGTAAATCTGGGAACTAAGAAGTTTGGGGACAGTCCCCGAGAATCGTTAAAGTGTTGGGAATGTGGAGATCCTCATCTATGGAGGAAATTTCCACGTTTAAATTCAACAAACATAACTAATGTACACAATTTGCAGGAAGCCTCAACGGTGGGTGATGTGGGCAGAAGCATGCATCGAATAAATGCAGCCATAGATNAAAGCCATTAGGCACACATATGCAGGTTATCATTTATATGTATATATAGCATCTCAAAAATAATAACAGATATTCTAAATAGTCCTTAAAGTTTTGTTTTTATTGTGATATTTGTTTTTACATTTTCAATATGTATTTCCTTTATATTTATATTTGTGGTAAAATTTTTGTGCTTGGTTTGCAGGTTAGGTGGAGCTGGAGTTGGAGCTGGGAACTTGGCCCTTAAGGCCCCAGTGCTTCAAGCTGAAGCTCTGATACCATGTGTAGTAGCCGTAAAAAAAAAGTACAAAATTTAATTCTAATTTAGCATATAATTATTTCTTATACTAAAATAATTCAATCACCAACATATGAGCATATGATATTCGAAAAAAATTTAAAATTTTATCCACAACATAAGAATTACTCAATAGAATAATTAAATCACCTTTCCCTGATGCTAATTCCCCCGTCGATCTGGTTATTCATTGCTAAACTGTGTCAAACACTACCCAAACCTTGTTTCCACCCTGCCAACTGGGACAGCTTCCTAGCTCCAGGATATGATATGGATATCCTGGCCCCTGTGCCCAAAACCTCCAGCAAACCGGTGCCCCCTGTACTGATCCTTTGCCTGACTCCCCAAATCAAACTCTCTCTAGCAAATTCCCAAATACCAGAGATCCCTCCCCAAAATCCAAGTCGAATGATAATCCTCCCCCAAATCTGTAAGCCTCCTCTGTTCATATCCCTCCTTCACCACCCTTTCTCCTCATTTATTTCCTTATCTCTGCATTCATTACCTTATCCACATAGTTAATGCCCCTTATCCAATTATTCATGTTCCTTATCCATTTATTAATTCCCCTTATCCCCTCCGTATATGTAATCTTTAATTTAAAAAATATAATTTATTAACCCTATTAAATTTATTACCCCGTTCATTCAATGTGATAGGTAATTAATTAATCAAAATTATAAAAATTAATTAACTAATAAATATTTAATTAATATTATTATGCCAATCTTTGTTTAGTTAAAACCATGTTAAGACAATTAATCACCTAATTATTTTTGCTTAATAATCCCTAAGCATATTTTCAACTAGGGTTGTTACAAATCCAGAATAGGTGAGGAAGCGAAGGCCTAATTATTAGATATCAAAAAATATTTCCAAAATATACAACTATTCTAGCAATATGAAAGACATAATGGCCATTTACAACCTAAAAGGAAAGGCCAACATCTGGTGGCTAGACCTGAAGTTGGCAAAGGGCTTAAAAGAAAAACAGATGGAATGGTCCGACTTCAAGAAATATTTCAAGAAACAGTAACTATCTGAAATCTACTATGAAAGGAAGATGAAAGAATTTTATGAGTTACGACTTGGTCAGATGAAAATGGAGGATCTTATAAACAAATTCCTGGAATTACTAAGGTTTATACCTTACATTCGGGAGGACAAGGTAAAAATCCAGGGATCCCTAAGTTGTTTACCACAGTCTTACAAGGACATAATTGAGTTTGAAAACCCCAAGTCCTTGAGTGAAGTATTCAGGAAAGAACGAATGTGCTACAAGTAGTACAAACAATGGACAAAGTTTTCCAAACCTTGGAAGGATAAGAAACAAGACCGAATGAACCAGCAGAAGAAGCAATTCTAGCCAGCTCCTTATTAGAATGCAATAAAAAGCTTTCCTAGGAAGGGTTTTCACTTCGATAACAAAAGTACGCAAGGCAGCGATAAACCAGTAAATCTGGGAACTAAGAAGTTTGGGGACAGTCCCCGAGAACCGTTAAAGTGTTGGGAATGTGGAGATCCTCATCTAAGGAGGAAATTTCCATGTTTAAATTCAACAAACAGAACTAATGTACACAATTTGTAGGAAGCCTCGACGGTGGGTGATGTGGGAAGAAGAATGCATCGAATAAATGCAGCCATAGATGGTCGACAAGTGGACCACCAATCTGTGGTGATGGAAATCGAGGGTAAAATCCACAATACCCAAATTTTTGTTTTAATTGATCCTGGAGCCACATTAAGTTATATCACTTCGGGTGTAGTAGAGTCCAATAAAATTAAGAGGATAAAACACAGAAAATGATGGCTGGTACCATTAGCAATAGGGACAAAGAGGAAAGTGGTTGATTTCATTTCTGATTTCAAATTTGGTTTAGGTGGTAAAAACATAAAAACAAATCTGAATATTCTACCAGTAGGATATTATGATGTGATTATCACAATGGATTGGTTGGAAAATCACAAAGAAGTTCTAGATTTTTATACAAAGACACTTAATTATAAATATGGTTATGACACTACCAGAACAACCCGAAGTATACCAAAACCAGTATCAATTAGACAATTCTCAGAAATGAAATTTGAGAAATGCATAAGAAAGGGTTGCCAAGTTTACGCCATCGAAGTAAAGAATCTGTTAGAAAAAGAAGATAAGCCAAAGCTAGAAGATTTTTCTGTCCTATGTGAATTTAGAGACATGTTTGTTGATGAGATACCATAATTACCTCCTATAAGGGAAATAGACTTCTCCATAGACCTACTACCTAGTTCAACCCCTATCTGTAAAGCACCTTACCGAATGAGTTTACCAGAATTGACAGAATTAAAAATACAATTACAAGAATTGTTGGACAAAGAGTATATCAGACCGAGTGTTTCACCATGGGGGGCACCAGTCCTCTAAGACGGATGGTACTATAATACTTTGTATTGATTATAGACAACTGAATAAAATGACTATTAAGAACAAGTACCCGTTATCGAGGATAAATGACCTGTTTGATCAAGTAGGTGGGGCCAAAATCTTTTCGAAATTGGATTTACAATCCAGTTATCATCAAGTTAGGATAAAGGATGAGGATATAAGAAAAACAAATTTTCAGACAAGATATGGACACTACGAATTCGTGTTCATACCTTTCAGACTCACTAATGTACCAAGCACGTTTATGTGCCTGATGAACAATATTTTCAGTCAATACTTAGACAAATTTGTACTAGTATTTATCGACGATATTCTAGTGTATTCTAAAATGGAGGAAGAAAATGAAGAACAATTAACAATAGTTCTACAAACATTGAGGAAACACAAACTGTACACTAAATTTGATAAGTGTGAATTTTATCAAAATAAAATACAATATCCGGGACATGTAATTTTAGCAAAAGGCATTGTCATCGACCCTAAGAAATTAAAAGACATCATGGAATGGTTGGTACCCATGGATGTAGCAGATATTCGGTCATTCATGGGAATCACCGGATATTATCGTAGATTTATAGAGGGGTTTTCCAAGATAGCCTACCCTATCATGTCTTTACAAAAGAAAGGGACCAAGTTTAACTCATCACAGAGGTGTCAAGACAGTTTTAACAAGATGAAGGAATTATTGACAACTCCACCCATATTGAAGGTAGCAGACCTAGATGAAGACTTTGCTGTATGTGTTGATGCAAGTAAATAAGGACTAAGTGGTGTCCTAACTCGGGAAGTACACATGATTTGTTATAAGTCCTAGAAATTAAAAGAACATGAGCGAAATTATGTCACTCATGACTTAGAATTGGTAGTAGTGATACATGCCTTAAAAATGTGGCGACACTACATAATGGGTAGAAATGTTTTACTGTTGATGGATAATAGAGGTGTTAAATATTTAATTATCCAACCAGATCTTAATGCAAGGCAAGCAAGGTGGCTAGCCTTTTTGAGTGAATTCAACTTTGAGGTCAGACATATCAAGGGAAAGGAAAATAAGGTAGCAGATGCTTTAAGTAGAAGAGTCCATGGGTTATTTGAGATAAATATCAGCAGGGCAGAAAGCGATCTGGAACAAAGAATAAGGACAATAGACATTAACGATGAAAATTACACTAAGGTAATGGCAGAATTACAAAACAGTACTATAAACTTAGATAAACCAGATCTGAGTATTGACAACAAGGGACTATTACATCTTAAAAATAGACTTTACATACCATATTTAAGAGAGTTAAAGTTAACAGTCTTGGAAGAAGTGCATAAAAAACCGTATTCTCGCCATCTAGGATACTAGAAAACAATAACAACACTTAGAAAACTATTTTACTGGCCTAATATGAAGGGTGAAATAGCAGAATACTTGGCTAGGTGCCACGATTGTCAGCAAGTTAAGGCCGAACATCAACATCCAGTTGGCCTATTGCAGCCATTACCAGTGTCAGAATGGAAATGTGAGATCATATCGCTAGATGTTATAATAGGTTTGCCTAAAACTCAGAAACAGAATGATTCTATTATTGTGGTAATCAATAAACTCAGTAAGTCCGCACACTTTATTCCTGTGAAATCTACTTTTAAATCTATAAATATCACTAAAATATTTATGAAAGAAATTTTTAGACTACATGGTGTTGCTAAAATGGTGATCTCAGATAGAGATGTAAAATTTACATCCATTTTTTGGAAAGAATTGTTTGCAGGGATAAATACTAATTTGAATTTCAGCACAAGTTACCATCCACAAACAGATGGATAGACTGAATGAAAAAATCAGATCATAGAAGATATGCTCTGCATGTACGTAAGAACAAAACCGAGTAAGTGGGAAGACTACCTGCACTTGGTAGAGTTCACATATAAAAATGGGTACCAAACTTCGGCTAAATTGAGCCCCTTCGAGGTACTATATGACAGAAAGTGTAGGACACCAATTAGCTGGGATGATCCAGTTGACCGACTCATGGTTGGACCAGAAATCCTCCAAGAAATGGAAAGTATGGTAAGAAGGGTGCATCAAAACATAAAAGAGGCACAGGATAGACATAAAAGTTATGCGGACCAAAAAAGAAGACACTTGGAATTTCAAGTGGGATATCATGTTTACTTAAAGGTCAAATCTCGAAAGAGTTCACTAAAACTCGGGAACTGTACCAAGTTGGCACCTAGGTTTTGTGGGCCCTTCGAGATATTAGCTCAAATTGGACCCGTAGCTTACCAACTTGCACTTCCAGCTAATTTAAGAATTCATAATGTATTTCATGTTTCCTTGTTGAAAAAGTATGTCCATGATGCTACTCATATGATTGATTGGAACTTGGTGCAGGTGGAACTAGAAGGCGAGTTCCAGGTGGAACCCCTGCAAATTCTGGATCGGAGAGAAATAACACTTCGGAACAGAGCCGTTTCTCAGGTAAAAGTGCAGCACTTTAGTCCTGAGGAGGCCACTTGTGAGTTGGAGGGAGATTTGTGAAAATCTCATCCAATCCTATTCCAAGAAAGGAACGAACACTGAGGAAAATATTTTATTGAAGGGGGAAAGGATGTGACATCCCCAAAAATAAAGTATTTTTGAAACTCAAAATTTGTTAAAAAATTATTCTATTTTTAGTAAATTCGAATTTGGAAATTTTTGCCATTTATGGAAATTCTGAATTTCGAATTTAATAAATTGAAATTAACTATTATGATTGCTGGGTAGAGACTTGATTTGACCCAATGGTCTATTTTACTATAACACTTGTATGTAAACAAAATATTGTTTTAATTATTGTAGGAGGACAAATGGAACAACCATGTTAAATTTAGCTGACCATGACTCCATGAGGGGGGAGCATGTTGGAACTACCTCTGGGCTGATTGTTACAAGTGGAAAATCAAGGATTTGACCATTGGAAGCCCCTGAAAATTAGGGATTTAGGAAGTTGAGAAAATTCCCACGGGAGGGAAGAACGACCTAGGAAAAAATATTTTTGGATAAATAGCATATGTGAGGAGGCAGGACTCGACCTAGTATGCGGGAAAATAAAACTACTATATACTTGTTGTTATGAAAACTAAATATTGAGTGTGAGGCAAGGAGAGGACTACAGACATAGAGGAACATTACAAAAGGGGATATTTCAAGTTCTCCCTCATGGATTCATGGTCAGGCTAGGGGGTGAACCAGGAAAGTGATTTGGATTCCATGTTCTAAGGTTGGGAGGAACGTAGCTGTTCCCTTTGTTTTCCAACAACTAGTTTATATATGTACTCCCTAATTTCCTTACCGAATTTGTGCCATTGAAATGATTGTATGTGTTGTTGTTCTAATTGATTACTTGTAGTCATAGGTATTAGGTGGAATTAAAGAGTTGTTGTAGGTTACTTGTGGAAATAACTATGTTGGTTAAAACTACATCTATAGTACACCAACAAGCTTTCTATTATCAGAATAGTACTATTTTTATTATTATAATGAAGGACTGATAAAACAATTGATTAATCCATCCGTGGTAGGAACAAAATATAAATAACGAACTGTGCAGTAAAAACCACTATATATTATGTAAATCACGACAAGGATAGGGTTAGGTTGTATGAAGTAATCAAGCGAAAACAAAATACGAATTCTGGAAGTATCGATTTAGTCTAAGTTCATACGTAGACAATGTATTCAACACCTGTATTGTCTCCAACCTGTACAGACCAATACCCCGAATCGGAACAAAACCCTACTGGTATGGGAATTCACGATAGATCATCTGGCTATATGGAAGACAATTTTGTATGTAGATATATGTATTGTTGGGTGGTTCAGTTCTATCAAAATTCTTACAAGATCAAGAGGCTTTTTCTCATTTGAAGGAAGGTAATTAGATATGCATACTTATATCTAGTTTCGATTCTGCCAAATTTAAATCCATACTCACAATAAAACTGTCTATCTGTAATTATACAACCAATAACTAGTTAAATATTTTGGGGTCATTAAAATCTCTACTAAGGCATGCAATTACATAAATAGATAAATTTATATCTAAATAGTATTTAACTGTGAACTGCTAAACATAACTTCTGGAAAACCTTTAAATGTACAAGTGCAAACCTAACGTTAGTGGAACTTCCCAGTCATACAAACAACTGAGGGACATTTGATAGATAACCTAGTAAACCCAGAGGGAAGTTAGAATAATATTTCTTATGTGAACACTTAGTAATATCCTCCTTCCTACGGAGAATCAAGTCTCTATTCCGCTTTCGAGAAAATACATGTTTATATACATACTTGTTCCTATCTTATATAATGTAATAAATTTGTTCCTTTGGACATGTAATTGCATCTATATGATTGAAATACTGAATAAAGAATCTGAAAACCTCTCAACTATTTGTATTATAGTCCAAGGTGTGTCTACCTAAATTATAAATGAAATTTAAAAGGTGTAGTCATTTGCACACAGGCATATCCTTACAACCTGTAAGCGAAGGAGTATAGTAAACATATATTAAGTACAACTGAACTTTCAATATTGTCCTTGCTAAATCAAAATCGACAATGAGGAAGATATAAATTTTGATACTGAATATGCAAGTTGGGACAACAATCCCAATAACCAATATTTTCTGTGTACAGGAGAAACCAGAATGGCGAATAAAAATTTATCCAATAGTCATTCCTTTATTTAATTAGGTAATAAGAGGGCCTGTAAAGTAATCTCCAAAGGAGTTATTACACATGGCGAACTGACCAGGAATCACATAATACTTTGGGAATCCTCCAATTTCATTTTCAGGCCATTACAGGAAATCAGACATAACTACCAAACTACTTTAAATATGAACTAAAGTCGAATCCTTCAAAGTGTTGGAACCCCAAAGAGTTTCTAAGAGAAATAAAATACCTTGTTCACCTTGATAAAAAATTGGCACCCATTCTTGTACGCGGTCGAAACCATGCAAGGAGGTTACAAGTTTACTTTAGTATTCATTACAAAAATATATATATATAAGTCAAATGATAAATTTCAATAGAATGAAGGTAATCAAAAGAGTTCAACCTAGAATAATACTCAACTTAGGCTGTAGGGTAGGCCGACATTTTATCTGGGAATATATATGGATGTCTCCCATGAACCCGGAAAGCGTGGAAGGAGACAAGGTCCACCTAACGGGTACCCTCGTAGCCAAAGGGGCCCATCATTAGAGAATGATACCATTCATGGGATCTAATATATATATACTGGTAGTGAATAAATCAATTGTGCTAACAGTGAACATATAATTGAATACAACATGCGATGCAAGAAGACCGAGAGGTCCGGTGTAGAATAAACTTTGGAGTGGAACCATTGTTGAACCGGGTTATAGTTAATGTAAGAGACATTCCTAGACCACGATAATGATAGAAGGAAACATAATTAACACAAGGAGTTCAATAAAACTTAATAGCAGGCCTCAACCTATTTCAATAGAGAGACCATAGAGGATATCAGTGTTAGACAGTACAAACCATAGGATTTATTTTGTTAGTAGGGTATGGTCTCTAGAATCGAGGTAAGGGGATGGGGTGCTAGTACCTCCCAAACAGTCAGAGATTAATCCCATAGAATGACTCTACTCGCCCAAAAAAATAGGATTTAACTCATGACAATTATACATAATAACTTTAATGGGAGACTCAAGTAAGAATAAATGGGAAATATATGTACGAGGGTTCTTTCACTATAAAGGAGAGGTGATCCACCTTAACAACCATAAGTATTGGAAATGAATGCTTACCAGGGAGGGTAGATGGCGATAGCATCCTGCATCTGAGAGACATTACAAAAATCGTTTCGACGGGATTCCACAATGAAAGAGTAAACACATTAATCCATTGACGAACCCTAACTTCACATTGTAAATGCTAAGAGTACAAAGGATAGCTGGACCATGTGATAAGAACAGTGTTGGCACATCTCGGTTGGATGAAATCCTAGTGAGAACATTGTAATTCGCATAATACAGGACTGTGATTTAATGGTAATGCAGAGTCTTAATTTCTCCTGAAAGAAGACCATCTCTTCCACATCACGAAAATTATGAAGTCATTTTTAGTCCCTTTCACAATATAGTGAGTTGGAATACGCCATACCAACCATCCACTATAGTTAAACCATCATTCATTGGACTTTGTCGATATAATGTTTAGTTAAGATCAAGTCAAGCGAGGGTAAGGGACATAGTCCCGACTCCGTTCCCTTATATCTGCTGTATGAAATTTTCTCTAAGGACAATTAAATAGTCTCCCCCGCCAACATGGGAACCCTTGACTGAGGGAGAGAAAGGGGATAGAAATCCTAAGCCTAACATACTACCTATATTTTATTTATACATACAAATGAGTGTGGTTTGAGTATGAAGGGAAGGATAGAGCCTATGCTACTTAAAGTAAGTTAGACTGGTGTGGTAGTGTCTTCGTGTGGCATGTAAATTACCTCATAGAGATTTAGGATAGGAAATAAGGAAATAAGATGTCTTCATCTGATCTACAAATTTATTCAATGAAATTTGGAGATTAATGTCCCTTAGAGTTTTTTTTTTTTTGGACAATTTTGAGGTTCATTAGAGGTCCCATCATTAGTTATTTTAACCGAATATATTAAATCAAATTCTCAGTATGTATCAAACATTTATAACTCTGTAAAAACATGTGACATGCATATTTCATAATCCATAATGATAAAGAATACACAGTATAAATCACTTCTTACAGAACTGCCCAATTCAGATCACCGATAAGGTTGTAAGTTACAGGCCCTAGATTTATAAAAGGGGGTTACATAGTAATGACAAGATAAATGCAGTGGAGTGATGGGTATGAAATAATACTTTTATTTTACAATAAAAAATTTGATATTAACAAGTGTAAACATCGAATCCCAGAACAATGCATTCGATCAAATAGTATAAAATAAAATTAAGACTGAACTTTTAATCCATAGTGGGAGTTGAATTACTGTCATCATTTCCTGCATAGGGATGATGAATACAGTTATAAATCAATCAAAATGTCTACACAGTAACGAGCACTCCTTACCACACCTTAGGAAAGGGTTTCTAACCAACAATGAATAATCGTGGGTGGAGTAATTGGCCGCAAGCCTTAGGTGTATAACTTTTCACGAACCGAGACTTCTAGAGACCCAATACCTTATCTAAAATAGGGAAGTAAATAAGCAGAATACCAAGAACTGTTTCATAACTTATGAATATGAGGAATAAGTAAAAATAAATCCAAGGTCATGACCTTGCCACAGAAATTTCCCTACCTCTGCAAATGGAGTATTTCAACACATCAACTCTAAGTATATTTTAAGGGTAAATGTAGGCTTATCGATCGAAAGTTCTTTAGCATAGGGTTAGGTGCTCAGAACAAATATACATGAACCAGGAATATTAAACAACTACAATATGTCAAAGGAGTTTGCATATAATGGTATAACAACTGGTGATACAGTCGACTCAATACTTGTAATAGAACTTACAATAAAGAGTCATATGGAGTGGGGATTCGATACCCTTGTAGAAAAATACCACATTTATTTTGAGTTAGACCTAGAGGGGTAAACACAAAGCCAATAAAGACTAAGAAGTGACTCATTACATAAAACTATTCAGGAATGGCTAATTTATAAAGGAGCCTTGTAAATACACTAGTTCAAAGACTAAGAACTAGCGGAATGGACAAGGTGAAAACTCTCTTCAGAAAAAAAAAATGAGCAATTACAGTGCTAATACGCTGATTGGTCTATGAGAACTTACACTTCAGAAGCTATAGGAAATTCTAGACTGCCAAAAATTTCTCCTCTGACGCTGAGGACATGACTATCATTTTACTAACCGCAAAGCCAGGAATGAGTAATTCGTAGGACAAGACTAGAGGAGAGGGTTTCAATGATCAACCTTGATTTTTACCAATGTAGTTTTTAATGCATATTTACGAACAGGTACAGTTTCATGTGATACATTGGAGGTGGTTCTTCTTGTATTGAACACAACGGTCGAGCATTAACCCTGGAAGGGACTAGGTGCAAGTATCCATTAATAGTTTGGGCAGAGGTTTAATTCGGCACCTGACAAACCTTCTATTGACCTCAAACTAAGTTATTGCAAACAAAAGAGTTACTCGGTTAGGGTTACATAGGACTTCTATGAAGTATGGGATAACTCTGGTGGTTAATATTTGGCATGTCATATATGTGATCATATCATTAAAGTGGTTTCACAGATTTGGTAAGGGAAGCAATAACATTAAAGCTATCCACATATAATGACTGTATGTCTTTCGAATTAAGTTGTTCAAAGAGAAAGAATATTTTAATGTCTCTAAGAATATATATATTTTTTTTTTGGTAAATTTTGGAAACATTACATATGCTATTAGACAAAAGGTTGCAACACTTGGACCTTAAAAAGAGCCAAAAATGTTTTCTTGGCACATGCTTTTTGGTTTATGAAAAAACTAACAAAACAATTATTGTTACAAATAGAAAAAACTTTATTTTTGTCGTGATCATGGCAGCATAGAATGAAGCTAATAATAGACTCAAGGAGAATCCTGATCAAATACCTCCTGAAGAACAAAGGAAGAACAGTGACATAATTTCACCTATCGAGGTTCTCGAAACCATGAGAAATCGCATTGTGGAATTGCAAGTTTTCAAAGCAGACAATGAGAAACTGAAAAAGGAACAACAAGAACAACAGGAAATAAATGAAGTACTGTTGTGTATCATTGTAACAAAGAATATCCTGAAGGACAATAATGAGGAAGAAGAGTTCAGTAAAAGGGCCTCCAAAAATTCTAGTCTTAAAGGAGAAAAACGGGACAACTCTTCCGAAGGTACACCATCAACAGAAGATAAAACAACCTACAGGAAGCCTCTACGGTGGGAGATGTCGAAAGAAGTTTATATCGGATCAATGCATTGATGGATGGATGACAGGATGATCACCAGTCCACTATAGTGGAAGTTGAAGGTAAAGTTAACAATACTTGTGTTTCTGTATTAATTGATCCAAGAGCTACTTTGAGTTATATTGTTCCTAGTGTAGTGGATTCAAATAAACTTAAGAAAACAAGACATCAAAAATCTTGGCTAGTACAACTCGCAACAGGAACAAAAGAAAAGTATCTGATTTTATTTCTGACTATGAGTTCAGTTTAGGTGGTCAAAACACAAAGATAAATATGAATATTCTTTCGTTAGGGTCTTATGATATACTTATCGAAATGGACTGGCTAGAAAGGAATAAATAAGTTTTAGATTGTTATGAAAAATCACTTGAGTATAAAGACAAAAACGACACTGTTAGGACAATACAAGGCATCCAAAAACCAGTCTCAGTTAGGCAGATTTCAGCAATGGAAATTAAGAAGTGCATGATAAAAGGTTGTCAGATTTATGCTATCCAAGTGACAAATCTATTGGAAAAAGAAAATAAACCTAGCTTAGAGGATTTTGTCATCTTTCATGATTTTAGAGATGTGTTTGTTGATGAGATACCTAAATTACCCCCAAGGAGAGAGATACAATTTTCTATCGATCTGCTACCTGGTTCAAATCCTATATCTAAGGTGCCCTATTGAATGAGTTTACCCGAATTAACAGAATTAAATATTCAACTAAAAGAAATGTTGGAAAAGAAATACATTCGACCAAGTGTATCACCATGGGGAGAACCAGTCCTCTTTGTTAAAAACAGAATACATAACTCTAATATTATGCATTGATTACATATAGTTAAATAAAATGATGGTTAAGAACAAATACCCCTTACCTACAATGATCTGTTTAATCAAGTAGGTGGGGAATTTTTTTTTTTAAATTTGATTTAAGATCTCGTTATCACCAAGTTAGAATAAAAGATGAGGACATAAGTAAAACAACATTTAGAACAAGAGAAGGACATTATGAATTTGTGGTTATATCGTTTGGTCTCACTAACGCACCAACAACTTTTATGTGTTTAATGAACAACATTTTCAGTCAGTACTTGGATAAGTTTGTTTTGGTATTTATTGGCAATATCATAGTGTATTCTAAAATAGAATAAGAACATGAAGAACATCTAAGGATAGTATTACAAACTTTAATAAAACACAAATTGTATGCTAAATTCGACAAATGTGACTTTTATCAAAAGAAAATACAATATGTAGGACATGTAATATCTGAAGAAGGTATTGCAGTCAACCGAGAGAAAATAAGAGCCATCAAGGAATGGTCGATCCCTAAAGACGTAGCGAACATCTAGTCATTAATGGGAATCACCGGATATTACCATAGATTTATAGAGGGATCCTCCAAGATTGCATACCCTATCACATCTTTACAAAAGAAGGGAACCAAATTTAATTCCTCACAAAAATGTCAAGAAAATTTTAATAAGTTAAAGGAATTTTTAACAACCACACCCATTTTAAAGGTAGCAGACCTGGATAAAGACTTCATAGTCTGTGTGGATGTGATTAAAGAATGTTTGGGAGGTGTTCTAACTCAAGAACGACACACTATTTGTTATTAATCCCAAAACCTAAAAGAGCACGAATGAAACTACATCACTCACGACTTAGAGTTAGCAGATCTCATCCTTGCATTAAAGATGTGGTGACACTATATAATGGATAGAAAATTTTTGTTGTTGACTGATAACAATGGTGTGAAATTTTTGTTTACTCAATTAGACCTTAGCACAAGGCAAGCAAGATGGCCGACCTTGTTGAGAGAATTTGACTTCGAGGTAAGACACATCAAGGGTAAGGAAAAATAGGTGGAAGATGCTTTAAGTAGAAGAATTCATGGGTTGTTTGAGATGAACATTAGCAGGGATGAAAGTGAATTTGAGCAAAGGATAAAGGCTGCAAGTAATAATGATAAAAATTAAATTAAAACAGTGGAATATTTATGAAATAATGCAGAAAATTTAGATAGAACAGATCTAAGTTTGGACAGAAATGGTCTACTAAGATTCAAAAATAGATTATACATTGATGCAGGAGCATCGCCAACTCATCAAGTGAGCCAACACATCAAGCGGAGATCAGCTGGATAAACAAACCCAAATTTTTCAAGTTCTTTGGTATTGTAGCACAAGTCTTTAATGAACCATTTATGAAGGTGCATTTGTATATTGTATTGGACCTTGAGCCTTTAAGCTCTCGTCCTTTGGTAGATAGTCGACATTTAATCTAGTTAATGATGGTAGATAGGATTTTAATTCTAGATTTGATAGTTTAGAGTCCGAGAGGGAAAACGGATATAGACACCCTCATTGTACCATTGTAACATAGTAGTGAATAATAGNACCCATGTACAGGCATTTGAATTAATAGAAGTAATCTTTGATTCAAACTCATGGTTTGTGTTGTTTCTTTGTGTATTGATGTTATGCTCATGAATGTTTGTTTCCATGTCATGCATTTGTTTTATATGCTGTGTAAGTGATTTCATGGTTCAACCTGAAGTCTAAAGGGGAGATGGAATGAGTTTCAATTGTTTCTCTATCTGAGCCAGGATATTCCTGCAAAGTGTGCAGTTGAAACCATCTGCAAGGAGTGCATTGATGGAGGCTCAGGTAGTTTAACTCTTGTCCTTATTCACTCAAAAGTGAAAGTGGGTTGTTGAAGCCGTGCAAGGAGTGCGTAGGCTGAAGAGAAAGTCTCAGTCGTGAATCTGAGCAAGGAAATCAAGGACTGCTGCTGCAGGCGTGCGCAGAGTCGAAGAAGTTTGAACACTTTGAGTGTTTACAGCGTTGCCACAAGGAGTGCGTGCAAGTCCCTTTGAAAGAATCAGAGTGGAAAAGCTCAGGAGGTATAGAACCTTCGTGATATCGTGAAAGGGGAGCACAAGAGTTTACGCCGTGAAGGGTTTCAGGCAAGAGTTGCAAGTGCGTGCATAGAGATCTCTTTTTTCCTAAGAGATTGTGGAAGCTAGAGGAAGCTCAGGAGGAGAAAGACTTTTGAAATTATCAAAATACTACACAGGAAATTTTCCGTGCCAAGAAGTCCTCAAGAAGAGAGGAAAGGAATCAAAGGTCAGGATTCATAGAGGAAATTCGTGAAATTTCGTCAGTCGTTAGATCTCAGGAAGTTGCGCAGGGTTTAAGTCTTAGTGTGCAAAGGAGTAGTCCTGGAGGAGTCATCGGGATATTAGAGTCATCAGGGTTTTGATGAGTAAGAGAATCGAGACCTTATGAGTCTCGAAATACCGACAAAGAATCTCAGTCGTTGATTCTGGCAGGACACGCATCAGGCATCAGAACAAGAGTCAGGATTTAACCCATCGGGGGTTTCAGGAGTGTAGAACCATTGCATCATGAATCACGATTTTGCAATATCCCGACGGGAGCTTGGAACCATCCATCGGCGAGGACGCGTGGCACGAGATCCTAAAGAGTCGGAGTTTGGACACATCGGAGTTTCTGGAGGCAAGAAACTCTCGTATGTAGGAATTGCGATCCGCGATTTCCCAATAGGATTAGAGCCGTCAAATAGTAGGGACATGTGGCAGGTGATCCTGAGGAGTCAGGGATCGAGGAAATAGGATTTTCGAAGACAAGGAACTCACACAACTGGAAGTCGCGATACGCGATTTCCCGATCACTAGAGGAGTGTGGGTCATAGGCGCTCGAGCAAAGGACAGGTGGCATCGGGAGTCGGGGATTCGTGAGGACATTGTATCACGATAGCACAAGTGTCGATTTCCCGATGGGGAAATTCCCGATAAGAGCAGGGAAGCCATGGGTGAATATTCATCAGGATTCGTGGATTTGTGAGACCTGATCCTGTGCTTTCGGGACTCGCGATTTTGCGAGGTCCGATTTCCCGATAAGACAAGGGAGATCATAAGGAAAGTCATGTGGGTGTTGGAAAGTCTCGATAAAGAATTTGAAGAGAATTTCAGCTCTTCAGGCCGAAGGAAGAGAAGGTCTTGTTGGAGCGGACGTGCCCTGGGTGGCGCATTTGCATCAGAGTGGTATCAGAGTGGGAATAATTCTTTGCTTTCTATAGTAGAGAAGAAAAGAAAATTTTACCATGTCGTCGAGGAGAGAAAGACAATCACCTGATCCAGAGGATAGTGGGAACTAGAGAGGAAGAGGGAGACAAGCACAGAATCTAGAAATAGAAAGGTAGATACGTGATCTCCGAGCGAGACTAGAAGATATGGAAGTAGCGCAGAGATGCACAGCCAGTGTTGGAAGTCTGAGTGACTCCGAAATTGAAGTTGAAGTTGAACAACAAGGAGAAGTTGCAGCCGAAGATGCAGCCAATGAGCGATTAATTAAGGCTATCGCTCAGATGAGTTCAAAAACAAAGATGGACATTCCATATTATGAAGGGAATATGGATGTAGAAGTGCTTCTAGACTGGATTAGAGCTCTTGACACTTACTTTGATTATGAAGATATCGAAGAGGATAAGAAGGTTAGGCATGTTGTCACATGCTTGAAAGGACATGCAACATTATGGTGGGACGAGATTCAAGTAGATAGATGCTGCAAAGGCAAGCAAAAGATTAAAAGCTGGGATCAAATGATTTCGAAGATGAAGGAAAAATTCATCCCAAGGGATTATCAAATCACATTGTTCAGGAGAATGGAGAACCTGAGACAGAAAATGATGATAGTAAAGGAGTATACTGAGGAATTCTACAAGCTAAATATCAGAGCAGGTCATCGGGAGAGCGATGATGAAAAAATTTCTAGGTATATGAATGGCTTGAGATACGAAATCCAGGACGAGATGAGTATGACGACCATTAGAACGGTGGAGGATGTGTATCGGATGGCGTTGAAAGCTGAAGAGAAGCTGAGCCGTAAACCAAGACAATGAGGCCGAGGTAGGAGCCAGCCAAAAGGTAATTTGGTTGCCCAAGATAGGTTCTAGAAATCCAGGGATGACTGGAAAAAGCCTCATACTAGAATATAAAGAGGTGGAAGTTCACAAAGAGGACAACATGTTGAACAACGAAGGCAGCATACAGAATAAGGTGGAGGATATGCTGATGATAACAAATTTCCTCATACCAGAGGTAGAGGGAGAGGCAGAGGTGGAGTCATCACATGCTTCATGTGTGGAAAGAATGGACACAAGGTAGTTGACTGTCCAGATAGGAAGAAGGATGGAGGAGAAGCTCACATCACCGAGGCATAGAGGCAAGATGCTGAAGCAGAAGACGCAGAAGACGAAAGGTCACTAATGATGCATAAGGTTCTCTTAACACCCGAGAAGGAGGTGGAGGACACATCTCAAAGAAATAGACTTTTCAGAACCACATGCAAGACCAAAGACAGGAAATGCAAGGTTATCGTGGATAGCGGTAGCACAGATAATCTCATTTCAACCGAGATGGTAGAGAAACTGGAATTGGAGACAACTGATCAACCGAGTCCATACAAAGTTTCATGGCTACAGAAGGGACATCATGTAAATGTCACTAAACAGTGCTTAGTGGACATCAAGATAGGAGGATACAATGATAAAATACTCTGTGATGTTATTCCTATGGATGTATGTCATTTATTTCTAGGCAGACCATGGCAATATGACAGGAACGTAATTCATGATGGGAAGATGAATACGTATACTTTGGAGAAGAATGGAAGAACACATATGCTACTTCCAATTAAAGATAAAGAAGTAAAACCAGAACCGAGAAATACGATACTTCTCATGAGTGGGAAGGAACTTCTGGCGGAAGTAAAGAAGAAGGAATATCCACAATTCTTTGTAGTCACGAAACCAAAAATCATTTTGACCAGCACAAGAGTGGATGATTTACCGGAAGAAATTCAGGAACTGCTAGAAGAGTTCACTGACATTGTGGTAGACAAATTACCTCATTCGTTGCCACCGATGAGGAGTGTGAGTCATCATATAGACCTCATAACAGGAGTCAGTATTCCGAACAAAGCTATGTACAGGTTGACACCGCAGGAGAATGAAGAAGTCAAAAGGCAGGTGCAGGAACTGTTGGATAAAGGACTGATCAGGGAAAGTTTAAGCCCGTGTGCCATCCCAACGGTATTAAGTCCAAAGAAATATGGAGGTTGGAGAATGTGCACCGATTCTAGAGCCATTAACAAGATAACCATCAGGTACAGGTTTCCATTACCACGAATGGATGACTTGATGGACTGTTTAAGTGGAGCCAAATTTTTTTCAAAGGTTGATTTGAAAAGTGGATACCATCAGATTCGCATGAAGGAAGGCGATGAATGGAAGACAGCCTTCAAAACCAATGAAGGGTTGTATGAATGGCTAGTCATGTCGTTTGGATTGACGAATGCACCGAGTACCTTTATGAGGTTAATGAATGAAGTTCTAAAGGAATTCATCGGGAAATTTGTCATTGTTTATCTGGATGACATATTGATTTTCAGCAAAACAAAAGTAGAACATCTGAAGCATTTAGCTGCAGTAATGAAGAAGCTACAGCAGGAGAAGCTATTGATCAACATGAGGAAATCGTCATTTATGAAGACAGAACTCATCTACTTTGGATTTGTCATATCCACGAATGAATTAAAGATGGAGCCAAGTAAAGTGCAGGTAATTAAAAATTGGCCAGCACCGAGAAATATTTTTGAGGTGAGAAGTTTTCATGGACTGGCTAGTTTCTACCGAAAATTCATCAGGAATTTTAGTGGAATTAGTGCAACGATGATGGACACAGTCAGGAAAAGACATAAATATTTTCATTGGACTGAAGAGGTAGAGAAGAGTTTCAACCTGTTGAAACAAAAGATCACGGAACAACCAGTTTTCGTGTTGCCGGATTTTACGAAAGTGTTCCAGGTGAAATGTGATGCAAGTGGCTTTGCAATAGGAGCGGTCTTGAGCCAGGAGGATAGACCAATTGCATATTTCAGCGAGAAGCTGGATAAGGAAAAAGTAAAGTACTCCACGTATGACAAAGAGTTTTATGCTATCATACAAGCGTTGAAGAACTGGAGGCATGACTTGATCCCGAAAGAATTTGTTCTGTATAGTGATAATCATGCATTGCAGTTTGTGACTCAACAGGAGAAGTTGAATCAGAAACATGCTAAATGGGTAGAGTATATGAAGAATTTTACATTTGTAATTAAACACATTTTAGGTACCGCTAACAAAGTGGCTGATGCTTTGAGTAGGAAGTGTTTGTTGCTGCAGGAATTCCATGTCAGAACATTGGGTTTTGAAAATCTCAGGGACATGTACACAGGTGATGCAGATTTTGCAAAGGCATATGAAGTAGCTGAGAACCCAGTTCTTAGAGACAGAAGCCCATGGATAGATTATATGATCCAGGAAGGATTGTTGTTCAGAGGCAATCAATTGTGTATTCCAAATTGCTCCATGAGGGAGAATCCGTTGAAAGAGAAGCACAATGGTGGATTAGCAGGACACTTTGGTCACGACAAGACATTCACGAAGTTGAGCGAATCATACTTTTGGCCAGGAATGTGAGCAGATGTCAAGAGATTTGTTGACAGATGTAGAGTTTGCCAGCATTCGAAGGGGAGGAAACAAAATGTAGGGCTTTATCATCCATTGCCCATACCAGAGAGGCCATGGGAGGCGATCAACATGGATTTTGTATTGGGGTTGCCGAGGATGTAAAGAGGACATGATTCAATCTTTGTGGTTGTTGACAGGTTTTCCAAAATGGCACATTTTATCCCATGTTAGAATACCAACAATGCGACTCATATCGCAAATTTGTTCTTCAAGGAGGTCATTCGACTTCATGGATTGCCAAAAAGAACAGTTTCAGATAGAGATACCAGATTCATAGGGCATTTTTGGAGGACACTCTGGAAGAAGATGGGGACTAACTTGATGTTTAGTTCTGCCTATCATCCACCGACGGATGGGCAAACAAAGGTGGTAAATAGAAGTCTGGGAGACTTATTAAGAAGCCCGGTGACAGAGCACCATAGCAGCTGGGACAATGTGTTGCCACAGGTAGAGTCTACGTACAACGACTCAGTGAACAAAAGCACAGGCAAAAGTCCATTTGAGATTGTATACGGCAGGCAGCCAAGAGGAGTATCTAAACTGAGGGATTCATAGCAGATAATGACTAAGAGCGCAAGCGCTGAAGAATTCACAGAGGCGATGAAAGAACTTCACAGCAGGGTGAAGAAGCGATTGCTGGAATCAAACCAGGAATATAAGTGTAGAGAAGATCAGCATTGGAGACAACTTCAGTTCGAGGTTGGTGATCTAGTTCTGGCACATCTGAGGAAGAAAAGGTTCCCGAGAGGAACATACAACAAGCTAAAAATAAAGAAAATTGGGCCAGACAGAGTCCTAAAGAAATTAGGAGAAAACGCTTATGAAATTGAGTTGCCAGGTGAGATTGGAATATCTTCGACATTCAATGTCTTAGACTTATATCCATATAAGGCTGAGGAAGCAGGAGATGGAAGTGATGAACAACCAGAGGTCCAGTGGTAGAAGAAGATGCCGATTGCAGAGAAGCCACATATGGAGCATATACTTGACAAGAGAGTGAGCAAAAAGACTAGGCAGAAGCAATACTTCGAGTATCTAGTCAAATGGAAGAACCACCCAGTGGAAGATGCCAGCTGGGAGACTGAAGCAGAGATACAAAAGCAAGGACAGACCGTGCAGGAGCTCATGGACAGGAGCCCATGAAAGTTTTCAAGCCAAGGAGTATGATGCAGGAGCATCGCCAACTCATCAAGTGAGCCAACACATCAAGCAGAGATCAGCTGGATAAACAAACCCAAATTTTTGAAGTGCTTTGGGATTGTAGTGCAAGTCTTTAATGAACCATTTATGAAGGCGCATTTGCATATTTTATTGGAACTTGAGCCTTTAATCTCTCATCCTTTGCTAGATAGTCGACATTTAATCTAGTTAATGCTGGTAGATAGGATTTTAATTCTATATTTGATAGTTTAGAGTCCGAGAGGGAAAACGGATATAGACACCCTCATTGTACCATTGTAACATAGTAGTGAATAATAGAGGAAGCATTCAGGAGAAGAGAAGAGAAAGCAGAGAATAGTGTATGAAGAACACCCATGTACAGGCATTTGAATTAATAGAAGGAAGCTTTGATTCAAACTCATGGTTTGTGTTGTTTCTCTATGTATTGATGTTATGCTCATGAATGTTTGTTTCCCTGTCATGCATTTATTTTATATGTTGTGTATGTGATTTCATGGTTCAACCTGAAGTCTGAAGGGGAGATGGAATTAGTTTCAATTGTTTCTCTATCTGAGCCAGGAGATTCCTGCAAAGTGTGCAGTTGAAACCCTCCACAAGGAGTGCATTGATGGAGGCTCGGGTAGTTTAACTCTTGTCCTTATTCACTCAGAAGTGAAAGTGGGTTGTTGAAGCTATGCAAGGAGTGCACAGGCTGAAGAGGAAGTCTCAGTTGTGAATCTGAGCAAGGAAATCAAGGACTGCTGCTGCAGGCGTGTGCAGAGTCGAAGAAGTTTGAACACTTTGAGTGTTTACAGGGTTTACGCAAGGAGTGCATGCAAGTCCCTCTAAAAGAATCAGAGTGGAAAAGCTCAGGAGGTATAGAACCTTTGTGATATTGTGAAAGGGGAGCATAGGAGTTTGCACCATGAAGGGTTTCAGGCAAGAGTTGCAAGTGTGTGCACAAAGATCTCTTTTTTCCTAAGAGATTGTGGAAGCTCGAGGAAGCTCAAGAGGAGCAAGACTTTCGAAATTATCGAAAGATTGCACAGGAGATTTCCGTGCCAAGAAGTCCTCAAGAAGAGAGGAAAGGAATCAAAGGTCAGGATTCGTAGAGGAAATTCATGAAATTTTGTCAGCTGTTAGATCTCAGGAAGTTGTGAAGGGTTTAAGTCCTAGTGTGCAAAGGAGGAGTCCTAGAGGAGTCATTGGGATATTAGAGTCATTGGGGTTTTGCTGAGCAAGAGAATCGAGATCTTACGAGTCTCGAAATACCGACAGAGAATCTCAACCATTGATTCCGGCAGGACACGCGTCAGGCATCAGAACAAGAGTCGGGATTTAACCCATCGGGGGTTTCAGGAGTGTAGAACCATTGCATCAGGAATCACAATTTCGCGATATCCCGACAGGAGCTTGGAACCGTCCATCGGCGAGGACGTGTGGAACGAGATTCTGAAGAGTCAGAGTTTGGAGACATCGGAGTTTTGAGAGGTAAGAAACTCTCATATGTAGGAATCGCGATCCACGATTTCCCGATAGGATCAGAGCCTTCAAACAACAGGGACACGTGGCAGGAGATCCCGAGGAGTCGGGGATCGGGAATCAGGGTTTTCGAAGACAGGGAACTCGCACAACTGGAAGTCGCGATACACGATTTCTCAATCACTACAGAAGTGTAGGCCATAGGCGCTCGAGCAGAGAACAGGTGGCATCAGGAGTCGGGGATCCATGAGGACAGTGGATCACGACAGCGCAAGTGTCGATTTCCCGATGGGGAAATTCCCAATAAGAGCAGGGAAGCTGTGGGTGAATATTCATCGGGATTCAAGGATTTGTGAGACCCAATCCTGTGCTTTCAGGACTCACGATCTTGCGAGGTCCGATTTCCCGATAAGACAAGGGAAATCATAAGGAGAGTCCCATGGGTGTTGGAGAGTCCCGATAAGGGATTTGAAGAGCATTTCAGCTCTTCGGGTCAAAGGAAGAGAAGGTCCTGTGGGAGTGGACATGCCCTAGGTGGTGCGTTTGCATCATATATACCAGATTCTGCTGAATTAAAGTTAACAGTTTTGGACGAAGTACACAAGAAACCATATTTCGGTCATCCGAGATACTATAAACCAGTAACAACACTAAGGAAGTTATTTTATTGGCCTAATATGAAGGGCGAAACAACATAATACTTATCTAAGTGCCAATATTGTCAACAGGTGAAAGATGAACACCAACACCAAGTCGACCTGTTGCAACCTCTACCTATGTCAGAATGGAAATGGGAGACTATATCACTAGATTTTATCAAAGGTTTGCCTAGAATTGAAAAACAGAATGATCAATTATGGTAGTAATTGATAATCTTAGTAAGTCTTCACACTTTATTCTTGTAAAGTCTACTTTTAAAGCCATTAACATTGCTGAAATATTCATGAAAGAAATTTTTAGATTGCATGGTATTCCTAAAATGGTGATTTTTGATAGAGACGTAAAATTCACATCTACATTTTGGAAAGAATTGTTTTCAGGGTTAAATACTAACTTGAATTTCATCACAAGCTACCATCCACAAACAGATGGGTAGACCGAACAAAAAACCAAATCATGGAAGATATGCTACGAATGTACGTAAGGATGAAACCAAGCAAGTGGGAAGACTACCTGCACTTGGTGGAATTTGCGTACAACAATGGTTACCAGACATTAGCTAGGATGAGACCCTTCAAAGTACTGTACGATAGAAAGTGTACAACTTCGATTAGCTGGGATAACCCAGTTGAAAGACTCATGGTGGGACCAGAAATGGTCTAGGAAATGGAGTGTATGGTAAGAAAAGTACAACATAATTTAAAATAAGCACAAGACAGCCAAAAAAGTTACGCAGACCTGAAAAGAAGACATGAGGAATTACAAGTGGGAGACCACGTTTATTTAAAAGTCTAAGCCAAAAGAAGTTCACTTAAGTCAGAAAATTGTTCCAAGTTGGTGCCTAGGTTTTCTGGCCCTTAGGAGATCTTAGCTCAAATTGGACCAGTGGCATACCAACTTGTACATCCTGCAAATATGAAAATTCATAATGTATTTCATGTTTCTTTGTTAAAAAATTATGTTTATGATCATACTCACATGATCAATTGGAACATAGTGCAGGTGGAACCAGAAGGCGAGCTCCAAGTGGAACCTATGCGCATTTTGGACAGTAGAGAAATAGAACTATGGAACAGAGTCACCACCTAGGTGAAAGTGCAATGGAAGAACTTTAGTCCCAAGGAGGCCACCTGGGAATTGGAGGGAGATTTGCAGAAATCTCATCCAACCCTATTCCGAGAAATGAACAAACACTGAGGACAATGTTGTACTAAAGGGGGAAAAGATGTGATATCCCCAAAAATAAATTATTATTTATTCTAAAAATACTTAGGAATTTATTTCCATTTTTGGTAAATTCAAAATTGAAAATTATTGCCATTTATGGAAATTATGAATTTCGAATTTTGTTAATTCTAATTTATTATTATGATTGTTGGGAAAAGATTAGATTTGCCCAACCAACTCTTGACTATGACATATGTAAGAAAAAAATATTCTTATAATTATTGCTGAGAGACAAATGGAACAACCAAGTTGAAATCGGTTGACCATGACTCCATGAGTGGGGAACATGTTGGAACTACCTCAGGGTTGAATGTTAGAAGTGGAAAATCAAGAATTTGGCCATTAGGAGCCCCTGAAATTTAGGGATTTGTAAATCTGTGAAAGTTACCAAGGGGTAAAGACTTAGGCACAATTTTTTTTGGATATATAGCATATAGGAGGAGGCAGGATGTTGCCTAGTATGTAGGGGGAATTAATTATCACTTGTTGTTATGAGCATTGCTTTCTGAGTGTGAGGCAAGGAGAAGTTTTTTGAAACTGAAGAAGAACTATATATAAGGAGGAGTTCTAGAGTTCCCCCTCATGGATTCATGGTCAAGATAGGGGGTGAACGAAGCAAGTAGATTAGATGTTCCATTTTTTGGTTAGGTGGAACTTGGTTGTTCCATTTGTGGTCACGACATTTTGTTCAGATATGTACTCCTATCTTTGTTTTCCTGAATGTTTTTACTGGATAATGACTAATTGGAATAAAGTGAATTATAGGAGGAATCATAGGAAGTTTGATTTTGCTAATGAATAAAGTAATACGGCTATTGTGTGTTAACTGTTGTAGATACAGTTTGATTGATTAACCAGTAAATAAACGAAAGCTACTATGTGTTAGTTATGATAGGTACATGAGATGCATATGTAAGATAAATAAAAAAGAATCATTATTGGGATATTTTAATCTCTACCAG
>JASDQU010818280.1:9140-26951 GCA_032191745.1 Picea mariana | reverse complement strand
AAACTCAAATTGATCAGTCTTAATACAGTTTAAAAATAATTAATAAGGTTAATAATAGTTCAACTGTTCAATTTCGATGGATCTCAATCTAATCGAAGTTCCAAATTATGGATCATTAAGCAGTAGAAATGGAATATTCACTGTAACTATCTCCCATTTACGAAAAATAGATTTTAGCAGAGTTATTGTTATTAAGGAAAAATCATCATTTACCATTGGTATGTAATGGAAATGGAATTGTGGTGATATGTTGCACACATTCTCAAAACGCATGGAATATACTCACAAGACTGCAACACTTATGAAATAATCTTTGCATCTCTGAAATAATGGGATATTTAATCTTGCATCTCTGAAATCGCAATCCATCCCTAAAAGTCCTATAAGAAAAAAGAAAATAGCCATTAAAGTCCCCTAAGAAAACAAAAATAGGCTTTTAACTATTTTAAAAGTTTCTCAAAGCTTGATGAATACATAAAGAAAGAACGCAGTTGTCTAGATGTGATTCCTGAGCTAGTTGCAAATGGTATACTCGCTGGATACGAATGGTATAGTATCTTCTTTGCCTCAAACATGAGGTGGAAAACTTGGTATGACTCGAGTGAATTGAAACTCCAACAACCGACCATGGATCGCTTCAAATCCATAAAAACGTGGCAACATTTGAGACCTTCTATCAGTGGTAATGAGGAGTGTGAGTTAGTGAGGCATGATAGTGTTTGTTAATTATTCAAATGTGGCAATCAAATAGTCATCCAGTGATTTCTGAATATGATTATATAAATGTGAAAAAGTAAACATGTTAACCCATTCATAAACATAAGGAATTTATGAACATTAAATCTCATTCATCCATTTGAGTGTAAAAAGAAGATTATGCGATCATCTTTAATTGTTGACCATCAGATTGGAATTTGTAATTAAAAAGATGATTAAATCATCAATTCCAATGGGAGGGACACTTATTGACGTAATTAATACATTGATGAGATAATACATTAATATTGATGTACTAATATATTAATTAAATAATACATTAATGATATATAAACTAATGTATAAAATAATAAATACATTATTGTATTAAAATATTAAATAATTAAAATATTATTGTAATTTATAGATTAAAGTATTATACATTATTAATTAATTAATAACAATGTAAAGTATTAATTTAATGTTATATTAATGTATTTATTATTTAATATGTTTCATTAATACATTACATTATATAATCATATATACATAATTTAATTTATATATTAAATTAACTAAATCATGTAATTGTATTTACATTAATACAATTACAATTACAATTACATGATTTAATTAATAATAATGTAAAATATTAATGAAACATATTAAATAATGAATACATTAATATAATATTATATAATAAATATATTAATATAATATTAAAAAATACATTGTTAAAGTATTAATATACTAATAAAGTAATACATTAATACTATATTATTAAAGTATTAGTATATTAATATAATATTATTGATTAATATATTATAAAGCATTAATACATTATAAAGGTATGAAAGTATTAATAATTCATTAATCCATTAAAGTAATAATGTATTAATATCATTAATAAAATAAAAATACAACAAAATTATTTTACACCATTATTACATTTAAATACAAAACAGTAATGTATTACTTTTTTACATTAAAATATCAATACACTAATACAATATTCATGAATATAGTAGTTCAATTAATATAATAATCATTAATGCATTAATACAATGCACTACATTAATAATATAATATATTAATAAACTAATATTATATTAAGAAAATATTTATACATTAAATTTATACTTTATATTGTTTTAAATTTATTGTTAGTATTTTATTATTATTAATTATTTTATTATTATTAATGTATTAATACTTAAATTTAAACATTAATATTAATGTACTGCATAATTAATATATTAGTACTTTAACATGTTAATGTATTTATGGATGAATGCATTAATTAATAGATCATTATGATTGATCATGGTTAAATTTCACCATGCTTGACTATGGTTGATCATCATCGTGGTTGATTATTGTTTACCGGGTTTAACTATAGTTTCCCATACACATGGCTAACCTTCATAGACCATGTCGAGATGATTATGGTGGGCGATGTTGATTATGATTTAACCATAGTTTACTACGACACCATCACATTGTAGTGGTGATCAAGTTTTGTTCGTCACATGGCATTGATAGATTATGTTGAAGACATTGGGATGATGGGTTTTTGTTTCTCACATTAAATGACATTCCAATAGGTTTGTCACACTCCCAATGGGTTATGTTCATCACATTCGGATGTTGGGAGATGTTTGTGTCATTGCAATGTTGGGAAATGTTTTTCACATAGCGAAATTAGGGTTCTGAATGTCACATTGTGATAAAGAGTTATGTTCCTCACATTGTGATATTTTGAAATGTTTGTCACAATGTGACATTAGGATGTGGGCATATATCACGCCGTGGTGTTATGGTTCATCACATAGTGATGACAAGTCTATGTGCGTAACATTGCGAGGTTACAAAGTTCGTGGCACTGTGACAAAGGATAGAGTTTTGTAACATAACGAGGTTTCATCATGAACATCACATTGAACATGGGTTATGTTCATCACATTGTGAAATCATAAAATGTTTATCTCATTGCAATGTTGGGCTATGTTTGTCACATTACGACGTTGCATTTTGTACATCACATTATGACAAGGGTTTATGCACATCACATTGTGATGTTTGAAAATGCTTGTCAAATTGTGACATTATGATGTTTGCATATATCACACCATGGTGCTATGGTTCATCACATGGTGATGACGAGTCTATGTGCATAACATTGCGATGTTAAAAAGTTCATCGCAATGTGACAAAGGATATAGTTTTGTAACATACTGAGGTATCAACATGAACGTCACATTGCGATGTGGGTTATCTTTACCACATTGCGACATCGAAAAATGTTCAACCCATTGCAATGTAGGGATATGCTTGTCACATTGCGACATAAGGTTTTGTACATCACATAGTGATGAGGAGTTATGTTTTTCACATTGTGACATTTGGAAGTGTTTGTCACAGTACAACATTGGGGTATGTACATCACATTGGGACAAGGGGTTATGTTCGTCACATTGCGACATTTGGAAAAAGTTTGTCAAATTGTGATGTTAGGATATGTGTGTATCATTGTAGCATGAGGATATGTTTGTCAAAATGAAACAACTAGGTTATGTTCGTCACATTGCGACATTTGGAAAAGTTTGTCAAATTGTGACGTTAGGATATGTGTGTATCATTGTGACGTGAGGATATGTTTGTCAAAATGAAACAACTAGATTATGTTCGTCACATTGCGACATCTATTTATAATCGAAAAATTACAACATTAGTATGTCCATTAGTATGTTCATCCAATTGCAATGTAGGGCTATGTTTGTCACATTGTGACATTTGGTTCTATATATCACATTGCGACAAGGGGTTATGTTCGTCGCATTACGACGTTTGGAAATTTTTGACACATTGCGACATTGGGGTATGTAAATCACATTGTGATAAGGGATTATGGGTGTCACATTGCGATGTTTGGAAATGTTTGTCACATTCTAACATTAGGATATGCACATATATCACACCATAGTGCTATGGTTCGTCACATAGTGATGAGGGTCTATGTGCGTAACATTGCGACATTACAAAGTTCATTGTAATGTTGAAAAGGAAAGAGTTTTGTAACATAATGAGGTATCAACATGAACGTCACATTGCGACGTGGGTTATGTTCGTCACATTGCGACATCAGGAAATGTTCATCTCATTGCAATGTAGGGCTATGTTTTTCACATTATGACATTGGGGTCTGTACATCACATTGCGAAAAGGAGTTATTTTCATCCCTTGTTGTATTGGCAAGTATCACATTATGCCACAAAAGTGTGTATTTCCTACTTCATGACTTCCTAGAAAAATGAGCATTTGATCTGTTCATATATTTTTTGAAAGCTATAATTTCCAGTTGTTGGCTTGACATAAAGTTCAGAGAGCATAGTGGATTTAAAGGTGGATTATTTTCTCAAATACATGAGGAATTTATAAAAGAGTTCCTCATTTTTCCAAGTCTAGATGGGAGATGTATTAGTTTCTTGTTGTAGTTGTTGGATCAAGATAGAAGTTTTGGGATATTGGAACCATTCATGGTGAATTGCATTCAACCAATTCACTACAATGAGCAAGAGTGAAAAGAGGGACCCTGCTTCTTCATACTTCCTGGAAAGAGAATCAATTACCATATTCTCTTTTCCCTTCTTGTAAATGATCTCATAATCATAGACAAACATTTTGGTAACCCTTTTATGTTTCTCGAGGTGAAATCCACTGTTCTAAAAAAAAATTTAGGCTATGATTATCAATTTGAATTTGGAAGCGTTTCCCAAGCAAGTAAGGACACCAATTATTCACCACATGCAAAATAGCCAACATTTATTTTCCATATGTTTATTTTCCCAAGTGTTTCTTAGAAATTTATTTACTAGTAAAGGCCAAGGGTCTGCCTTCTTGCATGAGAACTACACCAATACCTTTCCCTGAAGCGTCACACTCAAAAAAAAAATCATGAAGTTGGGAAGAGCCATTGCTGGAGTGGTGCACATATCCTCTTTCAAATCTTGGATGGCTTGATCAACGCTTGCTCCAATTAAAAACATTTTTCATAAGGAGGGAAGTGAGTGGGGATGAAATTTTTGCACAGATATGGATGAAATTTCAATAGTATCTAGTTAAACCAAAGAAGCCTCGCAAAATTTTAAGAGTGTTAGGGCAGGGCCAATCCTTCATAGCATCAATTTTATTGGGATCCACTTGGACACTATCCTTACTAACAATATGGCCCAAGTATTCCACTTCCAAGGCCCCAAACACACATTTGGATATTTTGAAAAAGAGTTGATGTTGATAAAGTAGGCGTAAGACCTAATTCACATGTGCTAGATGGGATTGCCAAGTTTTACTATAAATGTAGGATGTCATCAAAGAATATAAGAACAAAAGCATAGAGTAAGGGTTGAAATATGTGATTCATGAGGCTTTGGAAAGTGGAGGGTGCATTACCTAGGCCAAAGGGCATGACCAAGAACTCATAATGGCCTTTGTGAGTGCGAAAGGTAGCCTTGGGAATATCAACCTCATTCATACAAATCTGGTTATATCTGGAATGTATATTAAGTTTGGTAAAGAATTGAGCACCAATCAGTTCATCCAAAAGGTCATCAATGATAGGAATGAGAAATTTATCTTTAATGGTAATTTTTTTGAGAGCCCAAAAATTAGGGAACATGTGCCAAGTACCTTCTATTTTGAGTACCATGGTCCATGCCCAATAAAGATGAATAAGGGTTGGTACTAGGGTGGATGACACCCACAACTAAGAATTGATGAACAATTTTTTTAATCTCATTTTTCTGAGTGAATGGGTGGCAATAAGGGTGAACATTGGGTTGAAGACTATTGAGTACAAGTGGGATGGAGTGATCATGGGGACCATGGGAGGGTGGGAGGGCTTGGGGGTTTTAAAAAACAGAGTGGTATTTGGAGAGGATAAGCTACATGTTAGGATGAACGGTTGGGGATGATGTCTCAAAGCCTTGAATGGCATGGAACTGGGAAATAATTCCAAAATGAAATTTTTTGAGGATTTTTTCCATTCGATGTGAACTAATGATCTCGAGGGAACCTGTCATGATTCCTTGGAACTTGTTGTGATTCACATCTAGTTGGAAGCTCATGTATAATTCCTTGAAATACATGGTGAGTAATCCTAGAGTGTGTAACCATTCAACACCTAGAACAATGTCTCAACCCCCCATTTCAATGGAAAACATATGGGATTTAAAAGGATAATCACCAATTTGTAGGCACACATTTTCACAACGACCCCCACATTTCATGGAACCTCCATTAGCAATCATGATTTGAAAGTTGTTTATTGCATGGATATAACAATGGGTCTCTTGATCGATTAGTTAATGAATACATTTATGGGTGTTGTCACTGTCGTGAGCATAATGACTGTATTATGCTTAATTTATCCAATTAATTTAAGAGTTTGGAGAGATGAAATACTAGTTAGAGAATCTAGAGAGATGAGGGGTTCTGCCTCAATGTGATCATAGGGAATATTGTTATCATCTACCTAGAGTAGTGATTCAGGAGGGGAAACATCACCTTCATCTTCATAATTGTCCTTAGAAATGGCCATAAAAATATTTTTGTCCTTACATTTGTGCCCCGTAAAGTATTTTTCATCACAATTGTAGCAAAGACCCTTAAGTTGGAATTCAACCATTTTCACCTTGGTTGATTTTTGGACCTTAAGAGGAGGGGAAGGAAGAGTTGGATTGGTGGGGAGAGGATGGGGAATAAAGGATGGATTTTTTATTTGAGTAGTGACCACTTGTCGTGCTTCCTTGACTATGTGAGTGGCTTTAAGCCAGTTCATAAGGTGAGACATTAGGACATGAGCATGAATATCATCATTTAGACCACTAATAAAGCAATCATGGAAGAAGATGTATGGCATTCCTTTAGTGCAAAAAGCCAGTTTCTCAAAAGTCATGAGGTAGTCTCAAAATGTACCTGATTGTTTAAGCTTGTTCAAACAACCCAAATGATGAGTGTCCCTGTCAAATCATTTATAAAGAATGGAAACAAATTGGGTCCAAGAAATATAACCTCGGTGGGAATTTTTACACCATTACCACCATTTCCAATACTATGCATCTAAATAGAGGACACCAACATGAAGTTTCATTAAGTCATCGATGATGCCATGCAAGGAGAAATAATGTTCTATCGAGTGACCCAACCGGTGGGGTCCAAGCCATCAAATTTATTCACCTCCACTTTAGGAAGATGTAAATCATGAGCAAATGATTTAGAATGAAAATCCATGGAATGTGATGATTCGACTCCCTCTTGGTGTAAAGGTTTTTCCATGGATTCAAAGCCCTTGAATTGATTAACAAACGTTGCCAAGGAGTTCATTTGGGTAGTGAGGTAGTCAAGTCCGACGAGTTGGGAATTAAGGGAAGCAATGTGGAAATTAATTTGAGCCAAACTTTGATCAATCTAACTTTGAACTACTTTGAATTGGTCTTGAAAGTTGCTAAAGCATTCTTCGAGGTAACCCATGTGGTTGCCAAATTCTTGGTTGCGGGTTGCTATTCGGGATGGGTGCACAAGTATGTGTGAGAGGTGAGAAGTAGGAAGGGGTGAGTGGGGTCGCACATAAAGGATTATTGGAGAGTTGTACAAAGGTGAATAGTGTTGTTGTCTGGACTAGGGAGATAAGTTGGTGGATCCACAAAAAAATATTTCAAAAGAGGGGTACGACTATGATCAATGCAAAGTGAGGAATCTGTTGAGATAGGTCCCAAATAAGAGTGCTAGTTGGTCCACAAAAAACAACTTCTAGAATATGAGTATCAGTGCAATCAGTGTGAAGTGAGGACTCTATTGAGATAGGTCCCAAATAAGGGTGTCAGTGGGACCACTTATAATCTTTTAATTTTACTCATGTGGATTTATACTGCTACCTAAATAATATTGTATTGAAAGAATTTCATATTGAAGATTGTGTAGGAATTTTTCAACCTGGATGAAAGATGCAACATTTCCTGGAACTGAATGTGCCAAAGTTCAACACCTTTTCAAGAATTGAAGCAAGGAGTGGGCTTGTGAATATTCTAAGGACAAGGGATTTTCCTATTCTATAGCTCTTTGATATACTTGTGGGGTCCAACAGTGGTGCTCAGCCCAATATATCAGGATCTAACTAAGGAAGGTCAACCATACCCTTAGTCATACTACTCAATTACCCAGGTATGAAAGAGTATTATTATCAAGAACTATTCTTGGTGCCACTATACCAGTCAAGAGATTGAGAGGTTGATATAAGGTTGGTTTTAGGATACCTACATGACTATCGATATACCTGAAGGAATGTGGAAGTAAAATTGTGTACAGGTGTTGTCTGATGCAATACCACTCAAAGGGGTACCAACATGGGTTACATGGGTTTCCAACAAATTGAAACCATGTTTAGTTCATGTGTGTGTTCTTCCCCACTCGTATTTTTACCCGCTTAATGACATATTAGCATGGTTATTTATAGATGTCGAAACACATATATAGCCTAAAAAAGAAATTTCTAAAAATTTACTCCAGAAAAGTGTTATGATACCACTTGTAAGGTATCAAATAGAAGTATTTAGAGGAAAAGCACATATATTATCCAAATATTTAACAGAAATAAATATAACAACAAACATAATAACAATATGGGCCAAAATATGATGTCTTTATTAATCTGGAAGCATTGTTGACTTACCTCTTTGAGGGGGAACCTCCAATAGAAAAGATCTAAACTTACAAATAATTCCACAAGACACCTTTTACTATGATTTCTACCTCTATGTACTACTATATTTTTAAGAACATTTTAGAGGAGGAGCTTTTGAGAGTTGGAACCTTCTAGTAAGTCTTCCTACAATATTTGTGTTCACATTATTACATAGGCCTTATTTACTAATGATGGCCTTTATTTCCTAGCAATATATAGTATTCTATCTACTTTAGGGGTTAGGGAGGTTAGGACCCTAACAAGATCTATGAATTTGGTGCACCTTTTATTAATAGATTTTGTGATATCCTAGTCATATGAAAAACGTTTCCATGATGATAAATAGTTACCACGAAAAAATGAAACCATTGTAGAAGTTTTTCCTAGGTTTAGTTCAACTCCCGTTTGTGAAAATGATAAGTTTGTGGAGTTCTTTTGGTCCTAGTTTGTATTGTACAATCCATTCCATGATTTTTCGTACAAATATAGGTACTACAACTAATGTCATCATACAAAATTTGGAAACCTTTAATTACAACCCCTAACATGTAGATCATAATCCAATACCTCCAAAGGATCCACCTCAATATAAAGATGAAGATGAAGATTTTCTAAATGTGTAGAGATATTCTAGGCAACATGAGTGGGAGATCATTTCAGGTTTGTATAAGAATAATTTTATAAATGCTAGTGAATTTAACATGGTTGGATTCAGAGACCATGATCTTATGGAAAATTGGAACTTTAAATTTATGGATGAAGACACATCAACTCGTGCAATGAACTTCATATCCCAAAAGTGAAAAGTGAATGCAATTGTTACTACTAAATGTCTAAACAATTATTCATTTGAAAGTTTAGGGGGGGTATAGAAAATAACATATAATAAAATGATTAAATGTTATAGAGCAGGTGGTCATAGAGAACCTTTGCATATTATTATCTAAGGGACTATTGGTATTGGAAAGTCTTACTTGATTTCCACTATTAAACATGCCCTAAAAATAGATTCCCTTTCTCATAAGACCCCCTTGCTTCTTTTGGCCTCTATTGGTGTTGAAACATTCTACATATCTACATCATTAATACACTCTGAACTTCATATACCAATAAGGGACATGACCATTTGTTGATGTTTTGGTAGCTGCTAGAGGATCTTTCCCTCCTAGATGACCTTTATTAGAGTAAAATATTTTGGAAGCAAGTGAACCATTAAGCAGATGTGTGGAAACCCTAAAAGACAAGTCGACCTAGAAGAATAAATAATATTAGAATGTTATCTTCTGGAAAGACAAGTCGTCTCCACAGGAAAAAGATAAACAAAAAATATAATTACCAGAAAGTCAAGTCGGCCCAGCCAGAAAAGTCACTGGACAGATTAATATAAATAGAGGATGTTTTAGCTCATTTGAATACCCAGTTAGTGTGCAAGTCTTGTGGAGAGCTGCAGTTGTAGTTGTAATTGTAGTTGCAAGGAGGAATAAGGGTGTATGGTCATCTCTTGGTCTTGGTCTCTCTCTAGCGCTATCAAGTGATATTCTTGGTGATTCTCTTGGTGACATTATTGGTTGTTATGTTGGTTACATTCTCGATGATAATCTTGGTGATATTATTACTAAATTATGGTGCAAGTTTGAGAGAGTAGTCCTGTTGTAGCTACAACAGTTATGTATGATACTTTTTCTGTGGATATGGAGACTCTCTCTCTCTCTTGTGCACTACCCTTGGAGAAGGAGTTCTTTACTTGTCTTGAGTTGTTTCTACAGTTAGAAGCTAGGGTTTATCTGTTGGTTCTGAAGTAGGCTTTCCATAATTAGTCTAAGTAAAGGTTAGTCTACTCGAGGGTGGCATATGTGAATGCCTATGATTGGGTGACAATGATGTGACATTGTCTATGGTTAAACGAGCATACCAAAATTTCAACATGGTGTTAGAGATAGTTTCCTTTGTAACAATCTAACTGCTGGAAGGAAGATCCTTAGTTGCAGTTGTAGTGTCATTTTATTCATGCCAGTTGTAGTGCCATTTGCAACACTAGTTGCAGTGCCAACACTAGTTGCAGTCAAAGTTTTTGTGAAGTATTGGGACTAATTTTTGGTTTTCCTAGTGTGCCTTAACCTAGCGCATCTCCAACTACCTTTGGATTGCAAGTTGGATCACTTTGAAGTTCTAGGGTTCACCATTGCTTGTTGTTGCTTCCAAATGCTGCCACTACCTGTCATTGTTTTCCGGGGGTATGTACTTGTATATGCTTAAATTATATCACTATCTTGAGGGTGTTTGTAGGAGAAGGGATCTTTTGTCCAAGAAACAATTGTAGATCCATATGGATCTCAGATCTAACATATTCAGAGGAATAACACACTCTAGGTTTTCATATTAGGTTTGATATTCCTTATATTGTTGCAGTTTAAGTATGTGATGTAACCAGAGTAGCAATATTTATTTCCATTGTTAGTGCTAGCTTAGTAACACTTGATTATTGTTGGGACAACTACCATTAGGGAAATTATCATATTAATAATGCACTTGTTTACAAGATAAATTGATTTCCTCTAGGAGGTGCTCTTGGTTGTTGACCTTATTCTAGGCAGGTTATCTTGTAAATTCCATGAAGGCTACCATGGAGATGTTGTTGTTCTTTTTTATTTTTCCAGGCAGGTCACAGGTAATAGCTCTAAGAGATAGCTATGATGATGGTTGTAGGAGGAAACATGAAGCAAAATATCCATACATAGATTTGTGCACATTCATGTAATCTAGGAGAAGAGGAGGTCAACACATGCAGAGGGAGAAGATGATTCTGAATACTATATAAATTTAGAGGGAGTTAAGCTTAATAGGGAGCATGCAGAATCAAAGTGATATTGATCTCATAGAGAGACAGTTGCTTAGAGGCTTTCATTGATAACGTATTCCTCTTCAAATTCAGATTTAGATGGGAGATATGATATCCAGGACTGAGAGATAGGAGCCTAGATCAAAATATTCAGAGACTTTGAGGAGATATTAGACCTCCTAGGAGGATTCCCTTGTTTCAATGGAGGAAGCTAGTCAAAAGGACTGGGATGTGGACCTTTTTACCTTGATTCTGAGACATGTACATCAAT
The DNA here is from genome assembly GCA_032191745.1 of Picea mariana. Taxonomy (NCBI): domain Eukaryota; kingdom Viridiplantae; phylum Streptophyta; class Pinopsida; order Pinales; family Pinaceae; genus Picea; species Picea mariana. Next base: position 15,407 of record JASDQU010818280.1, on the reverse strand, counting down.
TGATAGAAAACAAAATGTTGAGATACCTACATGGTACGAGCGTATATGGATTGAGATATGCCTCGGACGGAGATGTGAAGATGCAGGATTATACAGACTTTGAATAGGTAGGGAGTGCCTTGGATCGAAGAGTACTTCCGAATGCTGCTTCAGTTTGGAATTTGTGTGATCTCATGGTTGAGTAGGGATCAGACATCAGTGGAATTTAGTACAATAGAGGCAAAGTATATAGCAGCCATTATTGCAAGCCATGAAGAAGTGTGGCTTCACAAGTTTCTTGCAGGACTTCAGCCGAGACACGATGCAAAAAGGAGTTGTGAAGCTCTAGTACACATCCAAAGATGAGTAGAATCAATAAGACATTCTCCCAGATTGGTCATGCTGATTTAACCAAGGGAGAATGATACATTCACTCACAGGATCAACCATGCTGATTTTGTTAGTGGTGAATGGCCCAAGCGTAGTCTTTCTCCTATTAGTCATGTTGATTTGACTAGGAGCAGAAAGACTCAAGGTGTAGAATTTCAAATCTGGTTGAGAGGGAGGTGTGTTGTTTCTTCTCATGCCGACTAACCCCTCTGGCCAAGGGTTCCCTGGATCAATCTTGCGACTAAGTGGGTAATGCACTGTCGGACCTAATGAGAGAAGAAACATCACACAAAAATTCATGATGACTATGGGAGTAGCTTCATGCTACAAGATGAGACTATAACTATGGTTGATGACATATTGTAGTAGATGTGTGATACTAGTTGATTGTTTCATAGTTATAGAGACATCGACTATGATTATGGTTGATGGCATATTGTAGTAACTATGTGTTACTAGTTGATTGTTGCATAATCGTAGGTATGACTATGGTTGAGGGAATATTGTAATAGTTGTGTGCTACTAGATGATTGTTTCATATTCATATGGATTCTGGCTATGGATGAGAGCATATTGTAGTAGGTGTGTGCTATTATATGATTCGTGCATAGTCATACGGATCTTGACTATGGCTGAGGGCATATTGTAGTAGTTGTGTGCTACTAGATGATTATTGCACAATCATGGAGGTGGCAGATCCTAACTATGGTTGAGGGCATATTGTAGTAGTTGTGCGCTACTAGCTGATTGTTGCATAGTCATGGAGGTGGAAGACCATGATTATGGTCAAGGGCATATTGTAGTGGCTATGTGCCACTAGCTGATTGTTGCATAATCATAGAGATTGTTGTATTGCCTGGTGGTTTGATTGCAGGAGAGAGACATTGTGTCTCTAGATAGTAGTTGTGTGCTACTTGGAGTGGTTGTGCACCACTGGATAATAGTTATGTACTACTATGGATCAACATAGTCATGTTCTACTAGATGGCATTATAGTAGTTATGTGTGCTACTAGTTTATTGCCATGGAGACTACTAGTTCACATCAATAGTAGTCGTGTGCTACTTGGAGTGGTTGTGCACCATTGGATAGTAGTTATGTACTACTATGGATCGACATAGTCATGTTCTACTAGATGGGATTGTAGTAGATGTGCACTACTAGTTGATTTCCATGGAGACTACTAGTTCACATTGGAAGTAGTTGAGTGCTACTTGATTGCAGAGACTGTGACAGATGATTTGAGCTACTGATTGTAGAGTAGTCAGTGGACTACTAGATGAAGACATCGTGAAATATGCCTCCCTAGCTAAGAGGGAGTGTTGATGTTTTGGTAGCTGCAGGAGGGTCTTTCCATCCTAGATGACCTTTCTTAGAATATAATATTATGGAAGCAAGTGAACCATTAAATATATGTGTGGAAACCCTAGAAGACAAGTCAACCCAGTAGAATAAATAATTTTAGAATGTTATCTTCCAGAAAGACAAGTCGACTCCACGAGAAAAAGATAAACATTAAATATAATTACCAGAAAGTCAAGTCGTCCCAGCCAGAAAAGTCACTAGACAAATTAATATAAATAGAGGACATTTTAGCTCATTTGAATACCCAATTAGTGTGCAAGTCTTGTGGAGAGTTGCAGCTACAACAGCAACTGCAATTGTAGCTGCAAGGAGGAATAAGGGTGTATGGTCATCTCTTGGTATTGGTCTCTCTCTTGCGGTATCAAGTGATATTCTTGGTGATTCGCTTGGTGAAATTCTTGGTGATTCTCTTGGTGACATTCTTGGTGATACTCTCGTTGATATTCTTGCTAAATTATGGCACAAGTTTTAGAGAATAGTGCAGTTGCAACTGCAGCAGTTGTGTATGGTACTTATTCTGTGGATATGGAGACTCTCTCTCTTCTACGCTACCCTTGGAGAAGGAGCACTCTACTTGTCTTGAGTTGTTACTGCAATTAGCAGCTAGGGTTTATCTGTTGGTTCTAAAGTAGGCTGACCAGAATTATTCTAAGTAAAGGTTAGTGTGCTCGGGGGTGGCATATGTGAATGCCTATGTTTGGGTGACATTGTCTATGGTTAAATGAGTATACCAAAATTTCAACACAACTTACAAGGGTCACATTTTATTACCTTACAAGAGGAGATGATATATATCAAATACATATAAATGAGATGAGTTTTATAGGGAAAAATTTGTTAACAAAAATTGATTCTCAACTTCATCAAGCTTATCCTGAAAATTCTATTATTCCTTTTGGAGATAGATCAATTATATTGGTCAGTGATTGGGACAACTACCTCCTATTATGGAAATGCCTACATATGCATGTAAAGGTCATGCAATATAAGTATGGAAATTATCCACAATTGTAGTAACTCTTGATATAATGTTCATGAAAGATGGACAAAGCAATGATCATAAAAAATTTCAACATTTGTTAATGAATGTTATAGATGCAATTCAAATTGTAGAAGATTGGAAATTACTAATTACATGTACAAGTACAAATATCGATGGTTCCACAAAAGAGGCATGTGATAAGGATATACATTTGTCTTCAATAAATGATGATGTCCACAATCATAATAAGTGTTGTTTGAGATCCCTAAGTAAGCCTATTGCACATAGTGTTGCTACAAGAGTAAGTAGCAACTACTCCATGGGAGCAGGTGAGGGAAAATTGGACAATGTGCTACTTATTGTTGTTGGAGGTAGGGTTATCCTTACTTCAAACTTATAAAATAATGTAGGACTTGTCAATCGTGCACTTGGGGTAGTTGAACATATTGTGTATAACCCAAGAATATCCTCTCCTTAACCTCCCACACATGTTTTAGTAAGATTTGATAACTATGTGGGGGTTCTATGTGATGAATTATTCCCTCGGACTATGCCTATTATACCTATTGAAAGATGTAATAATAGACAAATTCCATTGAGACTTGCTTTGGAATTAACAATCCATAAGTCCTAGGGATTGACATTAGAGAAGGAAACTATTAATATTGGAAAGAAAGAGTGGCAAGGTCTCACTTTTATTGCATATCTTGAGTTAAGTCTTTGGATGTTCTTCGATTTCAACCTCCATTTCCATATGATTGATATGAAAATATGGGAAAGTGTCTAAGAGAAAAGTTAAAGAAGACAAATTGAGATCAATTACTATGTAATAGATGGGTTATTCAATATCTTCATCATATCACTTCTAAATGATATGACGTAATATATATATGTTATTCAATATCTTAATCATTTCACTTTGTTATCATTCAATGTCTTCATCACTTAACATTGTTACTTTGTTATTAAATTCATATTTGTAATGATGTAAATTTCCTAATGTTTTATTTAGTTTATGAGACTAAATTTGTTTTATGACTCAAAAATTGATTATAGATGACACTAAGTGAATTTCAAAGGATCATGTTCGTCTAAAACATATACATATGCATAAGGATGATCATATAAAATTTTCATACGACTACTTGCAACTAGAACAAATGTAGACCCAACTTAACTCTGGATCTATCATGCGTCGAAAAGAATCAAATCCCTTAAGGTGTAAATCTTTCCTCAAGTTTTATACTGTAAAGAAGGTTTTCGCTTCAAAGAATTTGATCCCTTTTAACCGCAGGATAAATTTGAAGTTAAAATAAATTTACACTAATGTATCAATCCATATGTATAAATCTCTCAAACATATATAAATCTCTTAAGCATTTTGCAACATAAAACTTTCGAATAACAAACTATACTCATTTATCTAAAAAGCACTTTCGAAGTTTAAAAGAATATTGACAACATTGTCACTCTAATAACAACATAATCATAATTCATGTTAATTAATAAGCACTGCAATGTTAAAATTGTATATTAAATCAGCCACCATTCTCATTTCATATGGGTATCTCCTTCATGAGACATTCTTCTTGCATAGGTTCCTTTTTTAATCCAAACATGTTCAAAGCGTCACTCGAATCACGATGCTCTCTACTTTGCTAGAATTTCATGAAAATTTGATAGAGAGGGAAAGAATTGGACCGTAAGCTCAATGCACCTTTCGAAACAAACATTAGTGTTAGGGTGAATGATTCAAGGATATTGGCTACAAAATTCTATTGGTATTTGAAATTTGTATTAAAGTTTCACACGGGTGGGTAAAGCCATGAGCAATATGCCAAGTAATTGTTGATAGTTAAAATTCAACAGTTGGGTCTTTTTATTTAAAAATCTCTAAATATACAAAGAGGAAAAACTTTGTTTAATAACAAATAGGAGTAGGTTTCAGTTAAAGTAGAGATTGTTTTACAAAGTATGTGGATGATCCACAGCCTTGGAACTGTTCAGGTTGGTTCAGTTTGAGGTTCACAATGCAAGGGAAGCTTGAAATTGTTGAAGAGATAGTTTTGGAGATACTTGGTTTTTTTTTTCATGAAGAAAAAAATACAAACAATTAAGAGTAGGTTAATTTGGGAGCAATCTTCCCTTCTCTACTGTGATTTGACAATTTAAATTTCTAGTCAATCCAGAACTCCAATTGATTTTCTAAGCATCTGGATTGATTTAAAATGATACAAAACCTCTATTATAAAAAAATTGAAAAACATAAAACTTTGATTTTACAAAACTCAGACTATCCCTGAAAATCTAGCCAGATTCTAACCAATTTTTTAATGAAAAAAGAGAATCTGTTTGCTCCCGACTTAGCATACTCCATAACAAATATATGTTTTTGTTTTTTACGAACAAGGAAGACTGGAAAATTGAAATAATAAATGATACGGAAATAACTGCCATAAAAAGGATTTATTGAATTAAATATAACCAGAAATACAACAAAGTATTATACATTAATTTACTGTAATCTCCCACACAGTTGATAATGATAAGCATGGAGACATGTCTTTTAGCTGTCAGTTGTTAGGCCGAACTCCAGCCCAATTGACCCGAACTCCAGCCAAGACAGCATTGAGCAAGAATGCCGAAGAGTATACTAGAGTTCCGTCGTCAACCCACTTGTCGTCATCCCCCTTGTCGTCATCCCTGGACGCTGTGGGATCATAATCTGGCGAATACACGCCGAGCAGATAAGAGCCAATTCCCCACTTGAACCAAACCAGGACTTGCAGAGCACTATATACCCATCTCCTACTACCCTTATTTAACCCTAAACCTCCTGCTACCGCTGCGAACACAATCTCTATCACAATCATTGCGAAAAGCATACGCGCATTGGTCGATTTTGAATTTGATTTTATTAGCTTCCAAAAGTCCCTAATGTCCAAACCCAAGCAAATGCTTTTTGGTCGATTTTGATCGATTTTGGTCGATTTTGGTTTTATTAGCTTCAAAAAGTCCCGAATGTCCATGAGCAAACCAACGCAAATAGTTGCAATTACCACAGCAACCATAGGTTTAGAGGGTAGTATGGAGTGTATTTCATACCATTTTCGAGCGCCTCCATGAAATGCAATAAACACAACCCAATAAACAGAGCAAATCAAATTGACACCACCCACTATGAACGATAAGGTTCTGATTGATGAACCAGTACCTCTAAAGGTCAACACTTGGCAAACACTGGACTTATGGGCACTGGACTCACCGGCGCTGGACTTATCTGCAGGGAAGTCATCTGCACTGGACTCGACGTTGACCCAAGCGTGAGTTAGAAACGCACTGGCAGGAAGCCCAATTCCTTTACTGTCCACGACGTGATTTCTTATCGCCCTTCTGGCTACGAGTGCACTAGAGAAGCCATCGATTTTAAACCAGACAGTTAGTAAAAGGTTGATTAATATTTCTACTAACCTTGGCACTATTATCAAGGCAGTTCTGTATGACACCTCTTCTTGTTTATATAATCCGCTCCCATCCAAATAGCTTTCCAG
>JASDQU010818279.1:13916-25409 GCA_032191745.1 Picea mariana | reverse complement strand
GAGTTAGTTTAGGGGCATTGGATTAGGGTAGTATTATTAATAATTAATTATAAGTATAATATATATATATATATATATATATATATATATATATTATTAATGATATTTATATAAGTTATAATTAAGGTCTATATTATAATTAACTATTAAGTTATATAAGTTATTATTATATATTATAATTAAGTTATAAAAGATATGTACTATATATAAGTTATATATTATTAATTATAAGTATTATAAATATTTTGTATATTTATATGTTATACATTTAAAAATTTGTGTATTTTTTATGTAAATTTTATTGTTTGTACTTGTCGTTTCCCTGCCATATCCGGATCCGTATCCGCATCCAGATCTGTATTCGTATCCTGGTAACTTAGCTAATTTTCCATTTTCAGAAAATTCCTTTTACAATCTCAACATCATTATACACCGAACTCATTATATAGTTGAAGATAGTGGCTGACTATGGTGAACACTGAACATGCACCACACCACTTCACATGCAGAAATAAAAATCTAACTCCTCCCTCAATTTATTGATATACATTTACCAAATAAATTAATCGGCTAGTGTCGAAGTTGCCCAATGTTCAAACTGGATGCCAGTGAAGTTTCCCCCAACACTTTGGAACTAAGCCCTCAGCAAAAGATCCTTGAATCCTTTAAATAAAAAGTACAGATTGGTATACTGTCATCCATTTCTTATTCAAAATACATATCAAGTCATCAAAACTTGAAATGACTTCCATGTTCCCTCTCAAAGCAATGAAAGAAGGCACCCTATTTTGATTCCACCATTCTTTTCACAGTACTTGAAAGGCATCCTATTTTACTTGACCATTCTTTTACAATCTCAATGATGTACAATGCCAAAGCAATGCCTTGCTTTCTATTTTTCGCAGGTTGAGCTCCAAGCTTCAGATCAGGATTTCGAGCTTACAATATTGATCCTATGATATTCTAAGTCTAGTGAGCCCTTTCAAGGATGACATGCGAGCACTTTCTATTTTTAGTAGGTTGAGCTTCGGGCCTCATGATTTCAAGCATATATTCGGGTTCCTTACAGAAAATCGAATCAAATGAGCCCATTTCGGGTGACATGAAAGGACTCACTATTTTTAGCAGGTGGAGCACCAGGGCTCGCATGTCAATTCTGATCGCATATTTGGACTCTGGAGTCCTCATGAAAAATCGAATCCGATGAGTATCATATCATTGACATGCGGCGACATTCTATTTTTAGCAGTGTCTATTTTAAAATCATATGACACATGGTGGTGCTCTCCTAGTCATTCTGAACGTTTTTTACAGTTTCCTATTTTTAGGAGTCGGACCCTATTTTTAGCAATTTCTATTTATAGTAGGGGTGGTCGGCTCCAAAGGTGACAAGTGGAAGGGTCAAATTCCGACATGTGGCGGTGATTCAATGTGACATGTGGCATCTACTTGGAATCATTTAATGGGGGGTGCACTTTCCAAGGTTTAAAGCAATTACATGAGAATTAATTTAATGAGAATTAATTAATTTAATGAGAATTAGTTCATTTTGGTGGTGATTTGGCTAATTAAAGCTTAAATCACTTATCCTTCACTTCACTCATCATTATTTCACTTTTCATGTATTTAATTCCCTTTATACTTACACATGCGCCATAATTCCCTATTTTCTAGCATTAATGCACCCTCGTTTTCCCTAATTTCTAGCATCCCCCTTTTCCCTATTTTCTAGCATTAATGCGCCTCCATTTTTCCTAATTGTTAGCCTAACTCCTCTCTCTCCCTATTTTCTATCTCATTGTCCTAAAAGAGCCTCCCTTTTACCTATTTTTCAGCATTAATGCGCCTCCCCTTCTAAATTCCTATTCTTTAGCTAACATTATCCCTATTTCTCTATTTCCCATGTGTGCATGTGTTTTCCTTTACTCATGCACACACTTTCTTTAAGTATCTCTCATTTTTCCATTAATTCACTTTCCGTCTCACCCTCATTATTTCTCCTCTTTATTTCCTATTAATAAGCGCATTCATTAATTAATAATTAATGCGCCTCCTTTTATTCTCCCCTATTTCTTAGGGCTAATTCCCCTATTCCCTTGCACATTTTTCCACTAAAGCGCCTCTCTAAAACCCTCAAACCTCATATGTGGCTCCCTTATTCCTTTTCCCCATTTCCTAAGTGTGCCTCTCTACCTAAAAAATAGGGTGTAACCCTCTTATTTGCGCATATCCTATTCCTCCATGCGTTGACTCTCTTATTTCTCACGTGAGTTAACTCCCTCTCCTTTCTCCATCCGCTTTTCCTACTCCCTCTTCTTCACTCATGCGCATACACTCCTCTTGTCTCCCTCCTATGTGCCATCATTCACCCACTTGATAAAGTGCACCTCTAGTGCCTATATTGGAGGTTTGGATTCATTATTACGGTCAGATTTTTGCAGCAACAACATTCATTATTCTCTCTCTCTCTCTCTCTCTCTCTCTCTCTCTCTCTCTCTCTCTCTCTCTTCTTAGACTAGCTATTCTTTCTTTGAGCAAGGATAATCATTGTACCAGTTTTGGACTTGTCTATTGTGGCACAATCAACCCTTTGTCAAGCCTTTAATAAATAAGTGTTGTATTTTTGTTGAACTTTCCTTCTTGTCGGTATCATGTTCTTACTTTTGCAAATTGATTAGTAGTTCTTACCATTTATTGTGATATTAATCTATCTTTTAAGTGGTTTCCTTCTTGCTTCTTCTATTTCTCTTGTGCTAACACTACAGGATCCCTCCAAGCAACATAAAACTATCTCTTCCTAACCCTTTAGTGGTGTGTTTACATGCTTTCCAAAGCAATTTTGTAGCTGTTTTTTCTGTCTTTTTGCAGCAAAATCAGTCAACAAACCAGCAGCCCAGTACCTAGGGACTCCCCCCTAAGGTTGGCATGCACCAGCCCAAACAGAGAGGCGTCTTGCCCATGACAATTTGGGGCATTTCTCCTTGAATTAGCACCTTCTTCATCACTGTTTTTTTTGTTATATCAGCTCAATTGGAGGGTGAAAAAGTGTGTTAACAAGAATCCACAAAATTCCCCACTTAATTTTACCCCACATGATAGAATTTCAAGGGCAAACTAGAAACAAAAATATCCTTTTGAAATTTTATTAACTACAGTAGTTTTAGATCAGCAATACATTCAAAAATTTCTGATGTATACCAATAACAGAAATAAAACAATGGATCTGAACATTACTAAAGAACAACAGATCTGAATATTACATTAGCAAAAACAAAAAAACAGATCTGAACATTATATTAGCAAAAACAAAGAACAGATTTACCTGATGTGCAAGCTGTTGTCCTCTTTTTTGTATGCTCGTAAAAAGCTATAATGGTCATGGATCAAACCCTCAAGGGTAGATCTCATCATGATCTTGTGGACAGTTTTGCCAAGAAGAACTTTAGGTAGGACTAAAAAACCAATCAGCATACTAAACATCAGGTATAGGGCTGATATAAAACCCCAATGACCAATCTAGAGGCTGAAAGAAACCCACTAACAGCCCTTAACAAAAACTGTTCAAGAAGGGACTGTTACAGCAAAAAGGGTGAGAGAACATAGGGCTGCCTCTACAAACCCTGCATAGGGTATTAAAGGCTGCAAGAGGGAACAACATACAGGTGGCACCAAAACTGAGGCAGCAGCAGCAAGGAGACAACAGTAGGCTGGAAAAACACCCTTAAGGGTTGGCAGCAGCAGTAGAGAGGAAGGATAAACACTTGGAGGCAATCCCAAGCAGGCTGTACCTCTTCTAAGAGAGCCGCAGCACTTAAACATGCAACAAGGAGGGAGCTGTACCTTATACCAGCAGCCCAAAGGGGGAGCCGCACCACATACCAACAGCTAAGGAGGGAGCCGCACCTCACACCAGCAGCAAAGGAGGGAGACGCATCTCTCACCAGCAAAATTTCAGACCAAGAAGACCGCACCAAAACTCAGCAAGAATTAACCAAGCAGGCCGCACCCTAAACCAAGACTGAAACAAGAAGAGAACCGCAGCAAAAATTTCAGACCAAGAGATGCTTGGAGGAGGAAGAATGAAAGTGTGTGTGAGAGAGGGGAAGTGGTCTCCTTTTATAGTTTAGGTAGAGGTTAGGGTTAACTAAACTAACCTAACTTTAGGGTTAAATTAAAACCCAATAAAAACAAATTTAAAATAATTAATATTTTAATCATAAAAATATTAATTAGAAAGTCAACAAGTCAAGGTGACTAGAAAAGACCAACACCACATAAACATTAAGAAAGACGTGGCTCAAGCAAGGGGATGCAACAAGACAAAGTAAAGGGTCTTCTTCAATGGCAAAATGTCCACAAGGGTCTCAAGATGACTTATAAGCTTTTATCATCCCAGCATAAGAGAAAGGTCAATGATGTGATCATGTCCTTCTTCTTAACTGCTCCTAGGTCTCATGGACCATCCCGGGAGAGAAAAAGATCACACATCATCTCGTCTTGGTACTTAACCAAGAACTGTCTGGTCCCACACCAGGATACCCTAGAACACATCTAGGGGCCCTAGGTCACCACTAGGGTCTTATCCACCAAGGTCCACAACCAAGGAACAATCCAAGCACTGAGCAAGTATTCCCTGGAACACATCCAAGGGGCCTAGAACACAACTAGGGACTTACATCATCAAACTGTTTGGTCCTTGACCAAGAACCCCAGCAATACACTGGGGGCCCTCACTGGGGTCTTTTTCCATGGCTCTAACTGCTTGGTCCCAAACCAAGAACCCTAGGAATGTACTGGGGGCCCTAGATCTCAGCTAGGGTCTTTGCCATCCTCCCGGAGAATGGCTCTTGCAGCTGCTTAATTTTAACACCACCTACCCTATAATTTTACAATGGCCCTAGAACACAACTAGGGACTCACATCATCAAACTGCTTGGTCCTTGACCAAGAACCCCAACAATACACTAGGGACCCTCACTGGGGTCTTTTTCCATGGCTCTAACTGCTTGGTCGCAGACCAAGAACCCCAGGAATGTACTGGGAGCCCTAGATCTCAGCTAGGGTCTTTGCCATCCTCCCAGAGAATGGCTCTTGCAGCTGCTTAATTTTAACACCACCTACCCTATAATTTTACGTCAACACCTAAGTACACTATTACTCTGCCAACTAAAATTTCAAAGCTTACTTTTTCTCTACAGCATAATATTATTTCTCAACACAATTATAATAAGTCCAGATTAGCAACATTTAGTAATCACAATCATAAAGTAAGTATTGAACTGTCAAAATTGGATGGGCAAGACAGGAGTAAAAGAACGGCATTGATTCCAACTTTTATCTATTTTATTTTGCAATCGGAGTATCCAGTGCACTCCCACAAACTATCATCACCAATTGTACTTCATAATGCCATCATTTTGGTCAGTTGCTGGACATAAATAAAATTATCTTATCTATCAATATAAAAAATGATTGCAAATTTTCCTTAGAGTTTCAGTACGTTGCATTACATGCTAACCATCTATCTTTTGTATATATAAATATATATAAAGTTGTCGTTTCAGGGTGATGACTGATCTATAACAATTTCAACCAAGCAAGCAACTCTCATGTATTTGTCTACCACAAACATGGCTCACAAATAAACCAACTTCAATATTTCTTATTTATGCTTATTGCAAAAAGGATGGTAGTGGTTACAATCCATGGGTCATATCCTTGAAAATCTAAGTTAGCAGGATTCAAATTCGCCAGATTTTTGAAAAACCAGGATCTGGATACGGCGCGGAAACAGCAGGTACAAACATTATAAATACATTTTTTATAATTTTTAAAAATTAAACTTATATAAAAATTAAAGTATACCAAAAATTTAAATAAATAACTTTTATATATATTTGTAATATATAACATTTATATMATACTTTTAAATACTTAGTCTAATCTATTATTTAATTTATATAATATAAATTATAAACTTATAATATATAAAATTTAAACTTATATATTAAYAAAACTAAAGTTAATCCACTAAGTTTATACATTGCCACATAAATTAAGATTATAATATATTAATGTTTTATACACTAAAATATATTTAAAAGYTAATATGTATTAAAGTTTTATGCACTAAAAGCTAACATATATTAAAAATTTAAAACTAGAACTAAATTCAATTTTCTGCTGCCATTTGCAATCTCTTCCCTGTCRCGGCGGCTGCAGTATCTTCCCAATCGTGAGTTGTCTTCCCCCGATCCCCACAACAAGATGTCATCCATTTCAAGCAGCGRGCAAAAGATAGGGTCAAGCGAATATACTGCACGGGAGGTTCCGTGGACAGTGCTGAGTGGACGAGCAATAAGGTCGAGGTTCAGTGGGAGAATAGTCACGCAGGAGCGTATTTACTGGTGAACATTCCCGATACGTTTCATTTTAAAGGATCCGTTTCTGGAGCRGATCCGATCCCAGGATCCGTGGATCCCATTCCCTASACTGATGGATCCRGTAACTTTGTTGAAAATATGTCCAATCTGTATAAAAGTTACATAGGCGTCCTTATCACTAAATTTTAAAATAATCAACCATGTACCACATCATGACTTCAACACAATTTTCAGTTCTAAGTTCTAACTTTACATGCACAACAATCAATCTTAACATGATTTCAACTATAGCTTAACTTTACATGCACAACAATCAATCTTAACATGATTTCAACTATAGCTTATATAATATAAACTTTAGCATTCTGTAATAGTTGACAAAATATAATGATCAATTTCTACTAAATGCATTTTATTCAATATGAAGACCATACAAAATTGATAACAATCTTTTCACATGACACACCTAACGCAACATGGCAGTTTGTTGTTGGTAATAGGTATATTAACATACACATTCTACATGCAATTTTGGTACAAGAGTCCAAAATGATCTTGAGCAGACAAATAAAATTAAAATTAAAAATTAGACAACGGGCTAAGAAATGGTCTTGACAAAGACAAATTTACTAACTCCTGTCCAGCTGTCCTGAATGCAGTTTAATCATTTGGATTGGTAATCCTTTGTGGAGCTTCATACCTCAAGTTGTCTAGCATGAATTCCTGCTAACTATTGAGGAGAGCAGCATGCAAACTTACCACCATCCATAGTACTAGATATTCCACCTTAATCCGCACCCAAGGATCTGAGTGAATTCTTAATATGGCTAAACTTCTGCACTATTTTATGATGTTTTTCTGCTTAACCAAAACCTCCAGTATTGTGCTCATTTATACATGTTTAACATTTAAATAAATAGGGAAGGCCCATAAAAGGAAATCATAATTTTATGTAACTTGTAGGGAGATGAATCTTACCTCAACATGACTCAAGTTTTCTGCCTGATCTTGTGGAACAAGTACACCATATCTTTGATGATGTTGTAGCCAACCTCTTAAGTAATTGAGTGCTGCTGCTTGCTCCAATTCTGTTAGAACAAGGCCAACATATCAGTCTCCTCAATTCTTCAATTAAGGCAGCAGGAGTGACTAGAAGAAACATGGACACAGTAAATGTGAAAACATGAACAAACCTCTGGCCTCTAGTATATCTTGTGATTCTCTATAGCAGGTAACACCAATAAGAAGAAATACACAAGAAAAGATTTAACAGATAGATCTAACAAAATACATAACTCTAACCTCAGTCACAACTAAGCAGAGAGGTATCTAAAATTGTACTTGATAATCAAGGAGAAAGCTTCCTCTTCATTAGAAATCTGTTGTGTTGGAAGAAAAATGGATGATTTGTGAGGCAGGACGGGCTATATGAGATCTAATCTGGTTAACAGCCATTTATTTTTTATGAAAACTTCACTGTCAGGCAGCTTTTCATGAGCTGTGCCCTTCTTTCAATTTGGAAGATGTTGATGTCTTTAGATCAGATTTGGCCATCCAACTTTTTGCCAGCATTGCTATTTTGAGGAAAGATGTAGATGGTCTTCAAGTAGGGGCCATGGCGGATTTGTTAGCCCTCCTTGCTAATGGGACCAGGCCCCAGGGTACTCTTGTCTGGACTCTGACCACTCTTTCATCCCTTGATGTAAAGATCTTGATCTACCTGTATCTTGATTTTTACTGTTGTATATGCATCATTTCTAAAAATAAAAACATAGTGAAATTCAGACAGTACAAAATCATGAGGTTTAATGAAAGTAGCTAGCAGCATAGCTTAACACAAAATGGGGATTCCAGAAATAACTCAGTAGATTATCTGAGAAACCTGATCTCTGACAAAGCAACTAGTCATTATCTAGCACAAGGAACTCATCTGAAGTAAGGTTTTAGTTAGCTACTGACAAACGAATCTCTTTATTGGTGTCTGCAAACAAAATCCAATAGTTTACCTCCCACACTTGATTTTTGGGAAGTTCCTGATTGGCACAAGCCAACATTCATAAACAGTCAATTTTCATCTGTCTTCAAACCAGCTGTAGACTATTGCCTTTACATCCAAGCAAATAATATCAAATTTTGGATCTAGGTTTTATATTTCTGATTCTTCTTATTTGCTTCTTGATGTGAAAGAAATGAAATAGATTTCTGAAAGCATTGTGGAAATTCTTTGTCCCGAGATCAGGAAGGAAAGTATCTAACAGAGTAAAACAGAAAATCTATAAACAACACAGTAACAAAAGCTTGTAGGAATTAGAACTCATTGATAGGAAAAAAGTCCTTCCCTGAGATTATTTGTTGTTCCTTCCAAAAGACACTTTCACAGCATATATAATATTAGCCTTGAAGACGCTTTCCACAGTCTCTACTAACACAACTTAAAAAATCTTTTCAAATCTCACTTGATACTATTCTTACACATTTTTTGCTAAGGTGAAACATATTAAAGAAAGAATGATTATAGAGGAAATTAGAAGCATTCTATTACTAAAGCCTATAATGTAACACCATAGAACTCAAAAGGGATTGCCTCTACCAGCTGGTTTCTACTTTTTGATAAACCAAGCAGAGCTTTTCTAAAGATTTTCAAGATCAATGACAACATTACTTATGTTCATTAACTATCATGTTTATCCAGCATTTCCTTATTATATCCAGCTGTAACATACATAATTATGTATGAAGGATAATAATAATAATAATAATAATAATAATAAAACATCAAGGGTCACACCCCTTCACACTCATGACTAATCAATAAATATATATACCTATTACCATCATGAGAGTTATTGTAAACCCATCATTCATTCATTTTTCAATATCTATTTTACATACATTTTGTGTAATTTGCGTAATAGCCATTCGTGGCTCTTACAGTGGTATCAGAGCTTTTGATTGGGCAGAAGGTCAACCAGCTTGTACACACTGCAGTAACACACCCCATTCCATACCATCTGCCACACAATTCTGCCCGTACTCCAGCTACCATAATCCATCATACAGGTCTGCCCATACACCCACTGCCTGAATTCTGTCATACAGTGTAATGTCCCCCACCTCTTGATAAAGAGGTGATGAGGAGACTCAGTGGCCCGGACATCCCCACTAGGCCATAATCTCACACTAAGGGGGAAGGTCAACTAGACTAAGGTTATATTCTTAAGTTGACCTGAGGAAAAAGGTTAAAAGGAGTAAAAGATAGCTCAATAAAAGAATAGAAGTTAACCCTGGGAGTTAATCTAACTCAACAGAGAAATAGAAGGAAAAGTATAAATAGAAGGCTGGGGCGCACCTATTATTCATTCTGGATTTTGGTATTTGCTTGTTATTGCTCTTGAGTATACAGTTTGGGGGTTTTGCTGTACAAACCCTTGTGAGCAACTCAGTGGTGAAAGACCCACTCACTTGTTCCGCAACTTGGTCTCGGGGATGAAAGACTCCACCCACACCATTCTACACTCAGCACACTTCCACCTATCGATTCAGAAAAGCAGCAAGGACGTACTGTTCATGAGTTTCCAGCAAGGGCGCATCATCATCTAAAGAAGGGTTCGATCCAGCTGATCAGGAGAGTCTTTGGAACTGACACTTGGGTTTTACTTGCAGGGTCTCAACCACCATTTTGAGGGTTTTCCGGAGAGTTATCACCATTGGATCTTTAGCTTCAGATTGGGACGGCTTGGAGGCAAGAGGACGTCCTGTGATTCAGTCTTTCTCAGATCTAGGGAGATCTACTAGGAATTGGGGTCTGAAACTTCTCATACGGGTTTCCCATAGCCCGATCTACATTCCTGGAGAGTTTCGGAGCATTTGGAGGTCTCCTTCATCAGGGCCGAGTTATCTAGGGTCTCAGGCATCCAGGAGGGTGCAGCTTCATTGGAGCATTCAGTGTTTGGAGGGGTTTTCCTTAGCCTTTCAGCTTGAGACTTCAGGAGGGGGTTACTGTCACCTGGATCTATCTTTTGGCAAAGTCTGGACTCATTTGAAGTCTTCCTACAATTGGGACGAATTATTGAGGGTTCCAGCTATCTACTGGAGCGTGGCATCTTCCAGACTGAGGAGCTTGGGGTTCATACGGCCCAGATCTACTTGCCTTAGTCTTCATCTCTCATCCAGCCTTTGGAGGCTTATTTTGTATCGGCAGAGCATTTTGTAGCAGCTCGTATTTTCTTATCTATTGGGCCATCTAAGGATTATTCCAGATCTGCCTCCTATTGTATCTGTTCCATGCTTCTTATAATTAAAGGTCAGATCTATGCTTGTGTTCTCTATATCTTGAATGTATTGTGATCTTTCATGTGTTGGATAAATCTTGTATAAACACCACTTAATAACTGGACAACTCAATAAGTCACCTGCACATCAAACACAATAGTGGTAGTTAGTGGTTTCAAGTAAAAAAAATTGGCTTGGGATCATTACAGTGGTATTAGAGCTTTGATCCTCCAAACCTGTGGAGGAATCGGCGCATGCAGAGGTACAGTGGAATCTTTATGGGTAGAAGGAAGAAACCAAGCAGTGAAACAGAGGCCGAAATGGAAGGGTCAGGGGATGACCATGAGCCTCAAGGCTTGGCCTTCTTGGCAGCCGAATTTGACAAGTTCCAACAGACCATAAATCTCACGGACGGCAAACTGGTCCACCATTTAGAGGAGAACCAGGAAACCAACAGAAGGGGACAGGCCGAAATTTCTGAAACCTTGAAGAAGGTTGACGAGAATCTGAAGAAGATTGACGAGAACCAATCCCGGATAACTGATCTTTTGATGCAAATGACCCATCAAGAGAAGGACCCTAAGACGTATGGGAATAAGGTGGCTGGTGGATCCGGTGGATTCCATGGTGAGATCAAATATAACCTGGAGAAAGCTCCCAGATCCGAAGGAAGTCAGGGAGGAGGCACGTCCAATGGTCAGATGGGTAGCAAGGTCAACCCTAGGCCATACATGCCCACATTCACAGATGAACAGTTAGGCCGATATTTGGGTAGCAGGCCTAACCCGAGGCCATACATGCCAACATTCACAGATGAGCAAGGGCAACAGGAACAGGT
>JASDQU010818277.1:21247-45035 GCA_032191745.1 Picea mariana | reverse complement strand
TGCAGAACTGAAACACTTGCTCGAATGGTGGTATCTATATCTGAGAAGAGATGTGGCTGCTACGCGCATTCGTCTGAGCATAATGATTACAATGAGGCTCCAGAGGAATTTTTGATATTAATCATGAATTCCAAAACCCTAGACATCCAAAAACCTAACCCTAGGAGGTTAAATGCCAAAATTCATGTGCCCCCCCATGGATAAGTTGGTACCTCAACTTCCTTGGCTCGTAAATTTTGCATACGACTTCTGTTTTAGGCATTTCATAGCCCATTGAAAAGGTACTTTAGATAAATACACATTACTTCATCAAACTCTGACTATGTCTACACTTTAACTATGGCGAGCCGAAAAACATTTTTTAGGGCTCCAAAACGACCCTGGAAGTACAACAAGATGTGCTGGCATGAAAACATACAAAATAACCTAGTTGGATTAGGTGATAGGCCAGCATTATCCACCTGGAATATGTGTAGGTATTCAGACAACACCAAAACTGTAGAACCCACAATTACAAAGAAGTACAAAAGAACGTGCTAAACTAAAACTGACAAAAAGAGCCAGTTGGATAAGGTGGCAGGCTAGCAATATCCACCTAGATCACCAACCCATTGTCACATGCTCACAGATAACTCTTTTCCACCTATATTTTAGTCTTTTCTTATTATCTCAACTCTTCTTATGTAACTCTCATCTCTTTCTCTCCTCTTCTACTCTCATTCCATTCCATTCCTCACCTCATCTCAATGATTTATGGATCCTCCTCAACAGATCCATTTTGTTTTCTCTCACTTTCTATTATATTTTCAACCCCATGCATGCTAGGGTAGTTTTCTCATCCATTCGATTGGTCTCCATTAGCATCAACCATTTCTCCGTGAACAACATTTTTATACAAAGTGGAATCTTTTCCAGTATCCTTTTTCTTGGACCTTCCATGAAATTTCTTTCATCCTCACTAAAATAATCAGTGTACTCCACAAAAAACTCAACAATGTATCGTTCTTTTACTTGAGAAAACCAAAAGTCAATAGGTCGATCTCACTTATTATCCAACACTTCCAATATTTCAAGATTGTCTTGATCACAAACCACTAGTTCCAAAGGCCACATAGTATAATTGGTAGTAGTTTACCTTTTTATACATTAATACAACAAACAAATAAATTCAACAAAGAGGAATCCATTCATATCTGTGTAGATATAGTCATCATATCTGTGTAAATATAGTCATCATTCCATTTCTTGACATTCACTTTCATTCCTTGAGTTTCTTGCAAGAAAAACACATGTTCTTTCACAATCAACCACTCTTGAATATCCTCCCAAGATGGATGCCACCTCATATATTGCATTCATCATTCATGATAAGGATTTTAGGTCTCAACAATAGAACCATTTGTTGGTATTTTATTCCATTCTTGTGTGCATCCTTCCCAAAGATGGGGAGTTTAGACCCAAGGTTCATCTAGAGTTGACCAAAAAAATCCCCAAAGCATCGGTATATCAATCCTTAATAAAGGACAAGGAAGGTCTCACCCGATATGCAGATAGGATCATAGACACTATAAGGCATTTTTACAAGGATGAAAGATAAACACAAAATATCCATCGGGGCTAGCATTCATGCAAGTCATTGCTGACAATTATTAGGAATAAGAAGTAAAACAATACACACACATATCCAACTTATACTTTATAGACAAAGAATAGACCGTAAGTGTCACATCTTTATTGCCAAATTCATTCAATTAAAAAAAAGACATCCATTAATAAGAGTATATATGATATCCAAATAACTTCATATCTTCGTTTATAAAAATCCTCAGAAATACAACACACTGCACAATGCAAATTCTCTCAAGGCTTAATACATATGAAAGACTCGGGAATAGATTCATAAGAACTATAGTATTACACCCGGCTTAGATCAAGCTTTATATAATCAACTCAATTAGTCTCGTAGAAACATATCAATAGCCTCATTTGTTATATCGTTGCTTCCTTTTATAGATTTCTCTATTCGGGAGGTCTATTGTTTTTTTCGCTACTCTACTTGCTCAAATGACCAAATTGCCTCGCATAATTTTGGCACCTACATGCAGTCCATGTATCCTTCGGGAATTCGAGTGACCTTGACTGTCCTTCCAGCTCATCTTTTTTTAGCTCCACAATCCCTTGTGTTGCTGGCAATAATCATTCAAGAGGATTTACCAATGATTCCCTTCTTGATTCCAGTGTGTCTCTTCTTGGTTTCTGGTACACATCAAATATAGGACTAACGTGCATTTGATAATATTTTAGGCCTATCATGTACTACAAAAATGCAGTCTAGAACACACTCTTTACCATTGTTCACGCATCACCATAGGCACGCACAAAAATTTTGAAATGAGTGCGCAAAAATTTGTTTGTGCACAAACGCAAAATGAAACCAAAACTTTGGGTGCCAATTGGCCCCCACCCCAAGAAGTGTTCCCCTTCTATGCTAACTTGTCTTTCGATTTCCCCACTTCCCTTTCAGCGCTTCAAGAACAGGCCATATAGAAAGTCTTAGATCCCTGTAGCTATTTCCCAGCAGCCAGTGAATGATTTTGATTAGTTCTCTCACCAAGAGAGAATTCCCATGGGATTGACAACCTGCTTCTTCAAATGATGCATATGCTTGACAACCTGCTTCTTCAACTGTGATTATCTAGGTTTACTGGTACCAACAACTTCCCAAGTTCCCAAGTGAAAGTATGAATCCATATGGAAAAGGGGGTACAAATGGTAGGAGTCTCAGTGAGAATGATGAGTGAATAATGAGTGAATAATGTACTAATTTATTACCTTTTATGTGCATGTTCCCAACTTCACACTTGTCATGTTGGGAAATAAATGGGGCAGACATGTTGATATGTTCCTCACACTTGGGAATATAATATAGATATAAATATATCCCATCAACTAGACTTTAGGAAATATTATTATAATATTTCCTTGACTTAATCCCTCCGTCTTAGGTCGTCTTCTTAGACCCTTATCCCCCTTTCCCTCTAGTTGAATTCTATCCCCCGATACTATTTTTTTTAGATGGTATACAACAAAGATGTATTTTTATTAATATCCAAGTGTGGTTACATATTGAAAAGAGAGGTTCATTGGCCTTTTAGCAATTTGGCTCTCCATCCTAAAAACCACACAAACACTTTGGCCTCAAGACATATTTACAATTGAAATGTAGCCCAAAATACTATGACTCACTGTCCTATATGTACATTTACAATTGGGGTTCAACCTAGGGGTATTACACATTACCTACTCAAGCATTAGGCCATACAATGACTTGTTGAGTTTGCAAACAAATATCCTTTTATGATCCTAAAAAACAACTGATTGTTCCATGTACACATATTTTCTACTGATGATTTGTGGGTAGCAGGACCCCACAATCTACATCCCTTAACTCCATCACCATGAACAACAAATATCCACTTCCTTGACTGAATCCGTCCAAGACAACCTAATGATCCTTGACCTCTCTCCTCTAGGTTAATGTCAATGCTTCATTACATGCAATACATGGGCTCTAAAAAGACACGAGGTACCAAAGAAAGTGTTCCAAGAACCACGAATCTTAACCTAACATTCCCCCATGACCAAAAATGACCAAGCTTCCCTCAAAGAAAAGGTATCTAATGATCCCTCCCTATCACCTACGTCTTTGTCCAGACTATATTGATGACATTTAAAAACTCGGGGTATTCATGCCTAACTAGGTCTTAGAGTGGTATTCCCAACTACATAACTCCACCTATAACTTTTCATTCAAGACTTTCACCATTGGAATAAACACCAAAACTTTCAACACAAGTTTTAATATTGAACCACTACACAACTTGTGGGTATATATTAATGAAGAAACACCCCACACTCTTAAATTTCAAACAAAATATTTTAGAATATATATATCTCCCCCCCAAAAAATTACCCCAACCTCTTAAACTTCAAAATATTTGAAATATTTATTTCTCCATAAAGAAAAAAGAGAAGACCCTTTTTTCTTAATAAAACTTTCAAAAATATATACTTCACCACCGAGTAGGGTTTCCTCTAGAAAACCTTCATGGACATATATTGAATCCCATCGATCAAAATCCCTAGATTCCTTTGAAAATTCAATCCAACCTCTCAAACACTACAACAACCTCTTTTGATCGAGTTTCATGCTCCTCACACTACTTCAGCTTTCCCTGCTTTAGATCCACAAGCTACTGCACTTGCTTTAGATCCACAAACTACTGCACCTGCCACCACTCCAGATCCAATCTATACCACTACTCCATCACAAATGGAATTCATGCTTCCATTCCCACCATCAAAAGCCCCATCGCCACCTACTCATTGACCATCACCATAGCCAACACTACCTCCACCTTTCCCCGACCTTCACCAATTTCTCATTAAGAAAGACTCAATCACGAGTCATCAAATTTATCACACTATTAGGAATTATTTCTTCCTTGACCCTCTGTGTGTGGGAAAATAATCTCCTTCTCCACGAGCTCACGATTCACCAAAATTAACACCAATAGACACCAATAAACCTTTCTCTAATATCACTTGTGTCGATCAGGTGGCCTACAAATAGTTTTTAATCAATAAAGAAAACAAAGAAGATAAACATCCACACAAAACATAACAGAGAATGAAACATAAATTGGGGAAATGTTATCCTTTATGTCTTTGCAGATAAATGATCTTACAAGTATCAAGAATCTCCTCATGGGATTTTACATTTAACTAGGAGAGATATCAAGAGTTTCTAGGAAGACAAGATCCAAATTCTTTAGAAACCTCTAAACGAATGTAATGACAAGGATATATTTTGTCAGAGCCCAACAGAATCCAAGTCTTTCCACCTTAAATAAATCTTAGAGTGACAAATAATATATCTTTTTAAAGGTTGAGGTATAGTGGGATAAAATGTTTTAAAATGGAGCATGGTAAAAATAAAGCATGCTCATTTCAAGAAAGTGCATGTATTCTAGAACATGTTACATTTTAAAAATTAATACACATTTCTAAAATTAAAAAAATTCTTTGTGGGATTGAAAATTTCCACATACATGTTTACTGATTTTGTTTGTTTAGATTCAACTTCAATATGACAACCCACTTGGTTTATTTTGTTAAAAAACAAAACTTCAATTTTTACAAGCCCTTTTCAATATCTCTAATTTTCATATTATTTTTAAATAGGCTACACAAATCCATTGTTTAATAAACTGCAAAGACAAATATCTCTGACTATGAACATTCCAAATATATATTTATGTTTGTGTGTGTAGGTGCAAGGAGTTTATTCTTAAAATTGTTAGATTGGGAATGCATTCTCATTGAAATTTTTAGGAACATGCACACACTTTAGAAATGTTCACTCATTCCTATTTGAATTGCTTCATCCCTTTCCAAACCTCCATCCATGCCCCATACATGCCTCAACATTAATCTCCAAATACGATGTTATAAAAAATGACACATGTTTTTTTGAAATAACATGCATGCTTTTGAAAGCCTCGGTGCATTTGTTAAATTGTGTGCATGTTATTAACAGAATTCACACAATCCTCTATGTAAAAAAATCAATGGGACCTGAGTCTTAAATGAACATTCTGTAGATTAATTTTTCAATGCAGCAAAAAATTTAGACTTAGGCCCTAGAAACAACTTATTGGCCTTAGTCATCATGAAAAAACACCTATAAACCACAACACAAGCCCTATATATGGAATCTCTAGCATCAAAGTTGGATATGGATGCCATTAGAAGGTTTTGTGTATCGAGGATGTGTTACAAGGCCTTAACCATTGTCAAGGAAGGAAAAAATGTGCCTCGAGATATTATTGAATATTTTTGGACTCAAGAACCTTGAAGGACTCCTTGAAGAAATGCATGAATCCTCTTTAGGAGTTATTTTCAAGACTCATAGTGTCATCTAGACACCCTCACTAGGTTTTGTGCATTGGAAATGGGTGTCAAGGCATAAACATGGTCAAGGGGAAAACAAGAACATTGAACCCTAATTAAAATTTATTGAGCTCTAGGACCAGGAAAAACACCTAAAAACGATGATGCAAGCCCTCTCGAAGTAATACTTAGCATACAATTTGAATATTTATGATATTACAAGGTATTCGACATCATCGATGGGCCTTGGGTCCCTGACCATAGTTGAGGGAGGGAAATAAGAGCCTCCAATGCTAATACTTTCTTATAAGGATCAGAAACCATGGATGAGTCCTCAACCCAACACATATGATTATGGTAGGGTGTCATTCACCCTCAAAGCGGTATATAGACACCATGAATATGTTAGCTATGAACAAAGAATAATTTTGAAGATCTAACCAAGGTCAAGAGAGCACAACAAGAGCCTTGTGCCCTAAATGAAGCTTCCCAATCTCAAGTTCCCAGAGTAACATCTATAACCCATTAAGCTTCTTAGGATATACAATGCCAAGAACAAATCCTTGAACCACCACAAATGACCCCTATAGGGTATATTTTTCCTACTAAAGGGATATGGGAAAAATGATTAAACCAAAACATAGGCCCTGAATAGGAAGTTTTCTTGGGTCGACAACAAGAATGGCTCTCGAAGCCATGTTAAGGGTTCATTTTCATCCAAGTGGGATAGAGTCACCATGAGTAGGTTTTTGCATTAGAAATGGT
Source organism: Picea mariana (assembly GCA_032191745.1). Lineage (NCBI taxonomy): Eukaryota > Viridiplantae > Streptophyta > Pinopsida > Pinales > Pinaceae > Picea > Picea mariana. Next base: position 38,318 of record JASDQU010818277.1, on the reverse strand, counting down.
TCTTTAGGCCTAAAGATGGCTAGGGAAAAAAAGGTTTTTAATCCCTAAATGAAACTTCTTGAGTTTAAGCACCATGGCTAGCAAAGAAAAACACTTGGATCTTCGGCCCTAAACATATCTTATCAAGCTTATTAGGATTTATTTAGGGAACAAGCACCTTGTTGTCTTCTCTTGGTATTTAGTTTAATAAAGGTTATGGGAGGAAAACAAGGGCCTTGTGCCTTGAACATATTTTCTCCGAATAAATCACCATGGAAAACGCCCACAACCCACAATGCATTCCCTCTTCTGTGTATCTTTTGATTACAATTGATTTACAAACGAACATTATGATGTTTTTAGCAATACTGGTGGGTTTCAGGGTAGTGATAGTGTTCAAGGAAGGATACCGGTGGCCTTATCCATTTAAGGAATATTCTTGGGCACAAACATGATGAAATTTTCATTAAAACACAACAAAAGACCCTCTAAGTGGGATATGGCATTCATTAATTCTTCTTAGGTAGAAGTGATGGTTCTAGAACCCTAAAACTTGGTCAAAAAGGAAAAAAGGGAATTACATAGAAAAATGAAGCTTCAATGCCTCAAGAAATGTGAACAAGGTCTCTAACCCCAACATGCACCTTGAGTTTAAAAGTGGTGCTCCCTGTAACACCACCAATTTTTTCTAGGACTAAAAAATTTACAACTATTTTGAAATCATGGACTTGATAATGATTACCCTTGCAACCAAAACCTTAAAATCAACCCCGACATAAAAAATAAGTCTTGTGAATGATTTTGTTCGGGTGGTTAGGCGGCGGGGAAAGGTTGTTGGTTTCAAGGGTAATCATTTAATGTAGGGATTGATTTTAAGATTTTGGTTTCAAGGGCACTCATTGTCAAGGCCATGATTTCAAAAATGTTGTAATCTTTTTATCCTTGAAAAAACGGGGGTGTTATCGAGAACACCACTTTTTATTTCGATGGTTGATTTTAATATTTTGGTTACAACAGTAGCGGTATTTCATTCCACTACTTCCAAAAAGTTGCAATTTTGACCTAAAAATGATGTTGGTAATAGTGCCCATTTTCAATTTTGGGGTCTATTTTAAAGTAACATAGGTTTTCAAGGCCATGGTTGCAAAATGTGTTCATTCTAAGAACCACCCCATGCCTTCCAAAAGAAAGGGTGTTATTGGTAACACAATTTTTTAAAATAAGGGTTTATTTTGGTGTTGTTTACCCCAAAATATGGGTTTCTAGGGTTAGAGTTCTCACTTTTGGGTCACAATTCTCATTAAGTCGATAACTATGTTCATAAGGCATACACATTTTTTCAACTATAATGCACATGCACTTTTATAACTAAAATTCATGCACGTTCCTATGAATTCAAAAAACATATAAGATTGTCTCTTGTCCTCTATGTGTTTGATGAGTTAGCTATTTTGGTTTTGAATTTGAAGTGATGAATCTCGTGGTTTTGATTGTATAAACAAAAACACACTCATTTTTCCAACTCCCTATTGTTATCTTTATTTTCAACAAAAAAATAGTCCACACATTCATCACCTTTGAAACTGCACACTTATTGAGATCTATATGCAAATTCCAAATATTTTTTACAATTTTGATTTATTTTGATTTGTATATATTTCATAAATCTAAAATACATAGCTCTTTTGTTTCTACTCTATCTTTTTATTCCTTCACCCATGTGGAAAACAAAATTTATGGTGCATGAGTATAGACATAGACCTACACACTTCAGAAAAAATGATTCATTAGGTTAATATCCCCAAAATAGGTTTTAACACTTGCCCTCATAATTTCAGAGCTTCATTAACTTTATTAATTTAATTAAATATACAAATTAACATTAAACATATGCAAAAATAGTGGTGCACAAGAACCTACTATTATTTACAATTGTACACGTTTGTTTCAAGAAATTATGTCATTTATATACTAAATTAACCTCTTAACACAGGCATTTCATTTATATTTTAGAGGAAAAACAATATACGACTCTTAGAAGAAGGTGAATCTTTTGAGTTCTACAAATTTTGTATAAAATAAAGTTATATGAAGCTAATTTGATTTCCTACATTTCATCTTTTTATACCCTATTATGACACATTGTGCATGTACTTCTAATAATTCCTCCTAATCAACAGATTATCAGTTTTCTAGATTTCTATTGAAATTAGTGTGTCATGAGAGGGAAGCGAGGTATTTTTTTCCTACTATAACGTGTTATCGCCTTGTGTCTGTGTGTGTGTGTTTTGGGTAACATATATGGAGTGAAACTTCTCGAGTACTTCCCTTCATTTTGAGGATGGTTCCTAGGGTAAACCTTAAATTCTCCATGGCACAAGGCTAGGTCAACAACCTATGAACCACTAGGATTTGAACCTGAGTAGGGAGGGAAACAAATTTTCTTCAAAAAAGCTTGAGGTGCACCCAATTGATGTGTGTGAGAGAGAGAGAGAGTGTGTGTGTGTGCGCGCGCATGCACGCACATGTCAGACTACTACATATCAAGATTTGCAATCTTAAAAAATGTTTTTTACAAGTGTATGGATTATTTTAAGGGAATTAAATCATTTATATATTCGACCATTATATTAAGGAAAACATATTCATTAGATTTTGCAACATAGGTAACATATACCACTATTATAAAAACTAGAACTTCTCATAGTCACACAAATCTTTTATAAGTAAAAATTATATGTTCTTAAAGCTAATTTATTTTTCTACATTCTTTCTTCTTACACAATATTTAAATTAGTTGTGATGGTACCTCAAATCATCCCTCCAATTCAATAGATTATTGATTTTCCATATTTGCAATACCATTGGTTCATCATGAGAGACCATCATTAACTTTTAGTCAGCCCTATGTGTATCATGTACCTTTCATTTTGTTTAACTTTCAATCACCCCTATGTGTATCATGCACCTTTCATTTGTTGATAAATTCAATCTTGTTGAACCAAACTTTGTGTTAACATTATGCAATTAAATCGATGTAAAAAGGTGGTAAGGTGAAATAATACCTTACTAATAGGAGAGTAACCTTGAACTTAGAAAAATTAATAGCATGAGGAATTGCTCTCTTAGATCTAATGAGTTTAGAAGGCATGGAATTTTGAACATCGAATGTGAGACATGCTTTTACTATCATCTAGACCATAAGAGATATCTCATAGTTTCCAAACTCCTTCCTCTGCCTTCGTAATCCACTTGAATGAGTGGCTTGCCACTCTCTCCGGAGAGAGGGCCATAGTTTCTTGTCTTTTTGCACATAGAGATCCGTGATTATCCTTCTACTCCCTCTATTAACATCGAACACGATGTTGTGGGTGGCAATCTCATGCTTGGTACCATCTCCAACGAGTTAAGAACAAAAAGAGACAAACTACAACAAATTATATTTAATTGTGGTTTATGAAATAAACTATATTTAAGCTGAACCCTCTGTCTTTCGTGTTCGCTGAGCGTAACCCGATCCTTCACTTTCTATAAAGTAGTGAAGTGTAATTCATCCCAAAGAAAATGGAAGGCCTCTTTATGATTTAATGCGACACACATTCTTCACCCTACATTTTAGATGTCCATGGAATATTTTTTGTTCCAACTGACCAAATTAGATAAAATTTATTTGACTAGAAAGGAACATGATAGTATCGTGTTCATTATACTGTGAAACAAGTATGCCACTTACATCAAAATCCTACCAAAATGGAAAAGGTTTAATAGCTTGCAAACTCTTGATTGAGGATTATAGTTCAGTTGAGGCCTTGGCTCGGAATTTCTAATACGATCTTTCGAGGGTCTATTTAGATTAAGACAGCAAGGATAGCGATTACAGGCTTTCTTAAAGTACGGTACATAACAAATTATATGAAAGGATGTGTAAACTACCGATCTCCAATGCTTACATGAGGGTGAAAGGGTTTCACCTTCTCGCTCATCCATTGAAATGCAATCTACATTTCTATTGGTTGTGGGAGGGTTTCACCTTCTTGCCCATCCATTGAAATGCAATCTACATTTCTATTGGTTGTGGGAGGTTTGTATGCTTTGACATCTAAAAAGAGTCACATAAATAAAGGTGAAAAATAACTACCATGATTCAACTTCTCATCTTTATTGAGAGGAAACTTAATAAAGGTGAGAAATAACCACCATGAAAACATTTTATTTTGGAACTTTGATGTGAGAGGGATTGCCAGCAAAGGCATGCACATTTGTAAGGTTTTGAGTAAGGAAACTATAACATCATGATTCTTGGTTGTTATTCTACATGGTGCTTATCGCTTATCCTTCATAAAAGGCTTCAACTTTCTTAATCTTAGTGGAATATCCAAACCAATGCTCAACGATCTCAAGTTTCCTGTAGCCTTAGAATTCACATGAAACACTAAATTGTATGGTTGTGAAATCCATAAACAAGACGAAAAATGTTTGTTTCAGGAAGAATGACATGCATAGGCATAAGTGTCATGATTCAACCACTTGTCATATTGGGAAACATGCTATGTTGAACATGGATGATGGCACCTATCTTATTCTTCTTATTCTAATTTCTGATGGTCAACTAAGACTTTAAATAAGCTATGCATGGGAGAGGTTCAAAACATATATCCTATAAATTTATTTTGGTATTGAAATTCAATTGAGAACTTAGATCCACATTCTCATTTAAAGCATTTTTCTAATTATAGGAGACCTAGAGGGGCAAGGAAGAACCATGAATTGTTGTTTTTTTTATTGGATTTCATTGAATTTGGGTCGTCATGATCTACAAGCGACAAGACCTCAAGAGAAGAGAAAATTCATGAGAAAAATGAATTTAACATAAAAAATAATGGGTGCAATCAAAGATAATACAAATAAAAATACAATATTTGCGTAAAAATTACAATGGTTTCTACTATGATTTGAGTCCATGTTACAAGGGATTGAGAAAAAAAACCAATCTTCTAGTGATGATAAACATAATACAAATCTTCCCTATAAGTAATGATAATGCAATATACATGGGATTATTGTTGTTAGGGACCTATACTCCGTAAGCCCTCACATAGATAGAATAATATATTTTCCATGCAATAAAGGCCCATATTAATAAGGTCTAGTAATAAGGAAGAATAAGTCAAATGTAAGAAGACCTAATAGAAGCTTATGCTTTTAGAAGATCTTCCTCTAGATTGTTCTTTTGGTAGACAGGTTTAGTATAAATAGGAGTCGAGGGCATGAGAAGTTTTTTTCTTGAGAATTATTGTAATAGAGCACTGCTCTGCTAGAGGTTTCCCCCTCGAAGAGGCAAGTGAACATTGTTTCCTATCAATAAAGGTATTATTTTGGTGATGTGGTTTCATATATTGTGTTGTTTCGTTGTTATTTCTTGAAATATTTATGTCTTCAGCTATTATAATAGATTTGGTACCTTACCACTGGCATCAAAGACACTTTCCTTGGTAGAAATTTGTGGATTTTTTTTTTGCACGGTAGAGATGTATTCTAGTGTCTTAAATCTACAAAGATATGTTGTTCAATGCATAAATCCATGGTCAAGGAAGCATACACAGAAAAATTACAAGTGGTACTTAAGAACACATTGTTGGCCACCCTTGTAACCCTTATTGGTACCCTTTCGAGTTGTAGCACATCAAATAACACTTATATATGGATCGACCTAGATATCCTAAAGCATTTCGTAGATAAACCAATTGACCACCTAACTACTATAGTGTCACCGAGAAAAATAATCGAGAAGATACTCTTTAGTACTTGGGCAGTTGAGTAGTATGACTAAGGGCATAGTCTTTCCTCCTTAGTTGGTGCCCTGAGATATTGGGCTGAGTATTGATGTTGGACCCCACACATATATCAGAGAGCCATAGAAGAAGGGAAACCCTTCTCTGTAGAAACCCTAGACACCCTAACCCTTGGGACAAAAGCAAAGCATAAACATAGCATAAACATAACATACAAGATCTACTACCATGCAACCTTGCCTCTTGTATTCGGGTTGCAAAATTCCTACACATTTCTTCATGTTAAGAATTTGGCCATTTCGTCACAACAATATTATTCAAATCGGAGTATAATTTTGGATCCTTCTTACACCATTATTTGAGACCTATCCCATTGGATTCCTCTCTTTGCCTTGATCATAGTCATAACTATCATTTTTCAACAATTTTGTTTCATGTGGATCCGACCCCTTCCCAACACCCCTATTTGCCATTGATCCCATTGAATTCCTCTCTTTTCTCTTCTCATAGTGGTACCATTCACCAGTAATCCCTTTCTATGTGATGCCACTTCCCCCCTTCACCCATCCCCATGGCCCACACTCACAACCAATATTGGGAACAACATGTCACTACCTTGTACAATGCTAATGACCAAACCAAGATTTATATTTCTTCCATTACATCCAGTATTGGTAACCTCAACTCCCAACTTGCCTCCACTCCAATCACTTCCCACATCCATCACCCAATTTACCACCATGTGTCAACAATGCTAGAATGCAGTGAATAATTTGACTTCTTTGTTTACACCCACCCCAAATACCTTCTCTTCTTCCACACCTTCTAACCTTGAAGGCCATGAATCCTCCCATTCAATCTCTTTTCCTTCCAACCACTTTCTATGGGACCTATGTCCCCTTCGCGTGGAGGTGAACAAATTTGATCGCTCAGATCCCACAGGATGGATGACTATAAATGGAACACTATTTCTCTTTGTACGACATTACTGGTGAGTTGGCCAAACTTAGGTATGGTGCTCTCCATATAGATCCAGAATGTTGGAAATGGTGTTAATGGAGAAAAAATTCCCGCCAAGGGTATGTGGCTTGGACACAATTTTTTGGAGATATTTGTAACGCCCCATATTTTGACCTTAGGTAGTTAGAACATTGTTGTTTACTAATCCTACTAATTCAACGTTTATCATTTGTTTGGAGTCAGTTAGACTTTGTTAAACATTGAGATGTGTACCTCTAGACCTATTTGTATGTTACATGATATATGTTCATGACAAATATAGTTATTTGATTATTTAAACATGAAAATTAAAATGGGTAAGTTCGGTACATGTATACCAATTCAAGTTATGTTGTGAATGTATAATAGATGCAATGCATGATGTAAATAGGAATACATTTCTTAATTGAGCATAAATGCAAATATGGATTCTTATATAAATTTGTGATGTATCTGCATCAATATGTGTTATTGGTGAACTAACGTACAGGATGACAAGTTATGTGATAGCCAAATGACTATAGTATTGAGGTAACTGGGATGTCGTAGACATCAAGAAGATATTGTATGCTATAAGTTGTACTTACTATTTAATTTATGATTCGAAATATTACTATGATCTATGGTGAGTGTGGTTTTGACAGGATGCACAACTTACCTAGAGTGGATGTTTGATGACGTGACTCTAAGAATAGTAGTTGCACAGTATGGCTTGATGTAGGGTGTAGACCCTGGTTCTATGAGGAGGGGTGGAGTTATTTCCCATCGTTTATCCTCAAAAACCTAGAATCGTGGGAGGGTTGTGTGAAGTCATGCTCCCCTAGATGTGTGATGATGACTGCTAGTTGTGTTGACCCTATTTCTATGAGGAGGGGTGGAGGTATTTCCCACTGTTTATCCTCTGAAACCTAGAGTCATGGGAGAGTCGTGTGAAGTCATGCTCCCCTAGACGTGTGATGATGACTGCTAGTTGCCTGTTGGGGAAACTTGGTCGAGATGTATGACACTTCTTCTTACGAGTTATATCTGGAGTTAGGTCAATAGAGTTGATGCTCCATCTTAGTCCAACAGAGGAAAGGATAGGATGGAAGATGGAATTAGGTTAGGAAGGAATGATGCTTCGATGTTAGTTGAGAATAATGATTGGGGATTAGAGATGCCACTATTGTTTACTCACTTGGTTCCTACCATGTTTAAAACCCTCTTTGATTTCCTATTGAAATTTGAAGTGTGACAATGAGTTATTGATGAATTGGTGTAATTTAGTTCGTTAAGATTATTAAATGATGCATTACTTGACCTGTTGCCCTACATGTCTTAATGATCATATAAGAACTATGCACTAGAGGCAATGATTGTTTATTGTTAGTACATGCATGAGATATGTGTCCGCTAGCTACACACACATACCCTACCCATGTACACTAGTATAAATAATTAATGTATTAATTATTAAAATAAATTATTAACTATTTAATTGAATGTTTATTGAATATGTAAATTATATTGCATACAAATATCTAGAAGCATTAAATACCTTCTTGACTTTGACAGATGGTGGGTGTGATGAATTAAATGAGCATGGTGGAGTGTTATGTACATTTTGGGGAAAATTAACAGATAACATTTATTAGCTAGCATGAGAATAAAATCTTTTTATTTTATTTATTGTTGTTTAATGCAAGTAATTTATATTTAGTTTTATTTTAATATTTTCCCAAAATATCTAAATAAAGGAGGTTGATGGATAATAATGAGGGGGTTGAGGAGACTTGGGGAAGTGTGTATGGAAACTTGATAAATAGGGAGAAGAAGTAGAGAGGAGGGGGAGGATGGAGAGGTTTTGAGCATGATGAGAGGTTGTGAAATTTTTGGAAGATATAATTTGTGTGATAGTTTTCTTTGAGCATTTGTGCTTTGTTGTTCTTGGAGTCAAGGCCATGGAGGGACCAGAAACTGAAAGGTTTCTTGGAGCTAGGAAGCTAGCTAAGCTCCTAGTTGGCAGGGAGGATTACGTTGTTTCACTCTGGGAAAGTGGGAAAAGAATGCTTGGAAGCACCCAAGACTACATTACAACCGGTGAGCTTCGACAAGCTAAGGAGGAGGTATTTTTCGATGGTATTTGTTTATTGATATTTTGTATATACTTTTGTTTTAAGTTCTAAATCATAGAGTTAACATATTACTTATTTCATCATGTTATCTAGATTTATCATTGAGAAAATGTAGAATAATTGTGTAAATGAAAATCAACAAAATTATGCTAAAACCAAATTGTTATTGTGTATGTATAAAATGAAATATTGATTGTTTAACATTGTGGATGGATGTTCCAATATTTATGAATTCTTTAACACTAACAAACACAATTTAGGTTGTTTGACCAAGGTGGAACAATCGGGCACAATAGAAGACTTTATAGTTTCTTTTGAGAGCTTGGCTTTCTGCATGGAGGACATGTCTCATGCTTTTTTTTTCTGAGAATGCTTTATCAATGGCCTCAAGGATGAGATTTGTGCCCATGTCCTCATGGCTCTCCCTCAGATTTGGGTGGAATCTAGTAAAAGAGATAAGGAAGCACACCAAGTTGTCTCTTTTCAAACTAGAAACCATCCTTTCTTCCCTAGCCTAAACCCAACACTCCATCCTCTCCTTCCACTCCACTAAAGATCCAAAAATTGAATAGGGAAGAAATGGTTGAACACCAACTCAAGGGTCTTTGTTATAATTTTGATGACAAATACTTTTCAGGGTACAAGTGTAAGGAACACAATATTTTTATGGGCATCTTTGCGGATTTTTCAGAAGAAGTGATCGAGGCCCCCCGTGGTCGAGTTACCAGAGCCAACTGATATTACTCTGCCATCAGACCCCCCATAATTTTTACCATTCATATTATTGAATTCTCTCACTGGTTTCTCTGCTCCCCAAACCCTCAATCTATTTTTTTGCATTAATCATAAGAATGTCATCATCCTTATTGATAGTGGAAACACCCCTAATTTTATTCATCATCGCATTGCCCAAGAAACTAATTTTTATATTATTGCAGTCAACAACTTTGAGATTAGGATTTCCAATGGAGGTTCCATGAAATGTGGGGGGCGTTGCGAAAATGTGTGTCTCCAAATTGGTCAGTACCACATGGAATCTCATATGTTTTTTATTTACATCCGTGGTTGTGACATTGTGATTAATGCATAATGGTTACAAAATATTGGTCCCATCCTCATGGATTTTAAGGAATTAACCATGCAATTCATCCAGGAGGGCCAACAATATAAGTTCCAATGCATCACCGTCGACTCCCCTAAAATCATCAGTTCCCATCGCATTGAAAATCTCCTCAAGAAATTTCATTCCGACATTATTTCTCAACTCCATTCCTTTCACACCATTAAGACACCGTATGTGCATACAAACCTCCACACCATCATCTCCAAACATCCAACTATTTTTTCCACTCCCCAATGACTTCCCCTTTCCTGTGGTGTTCATGATCATTCCATCATTCCATCCCAATGTTCACCCGACATCCTTCCTCCCACAGTTCACCCTTATCATGATCTCTTGGCACAAAAAAATGAAATTGAGAAAATTGTTCAAGAGTTGCTTGCCATAGGTGTTATTCGTCCTAGTACAAGCCCCTAATAGTCTCCTCTTGTCATGGTATTTAATAAATAAGGATATCGGTGCATGTTTCTTGACTTTCACACCCTCAAAAAACTCACCATAAAAGACAAATTTCCCATCCCTCTCATTGATGATCTCTTGGATGAATTAAGTGGTTCCCAATTCTTTATTAAACTTGATCTCTATTATGTATGCCATGAGATAAGTATGAAAGAGGAAGACATTCCTAGGACTATTTTTTGAACACATGAGGGCCACTATGAGTTCTTGGTCATGCCCTTTGGCTTGTGTAATGCTCCCTCCACTTTCGAGACCTTCATTAATCATGCCTTTCATCCTTTTATTCCTCATTTTGTCTTATTTTTCTTTGATGATATTCTCATCTATAGTAAAACATGGACAACCCATATTTCCCATGTGGATCAAGTGCTTCATCTATTCTCTCAGCACCAACTTTTCCTCAAACAATCTAAATGTGCTTTTGGAGCATTGAAAGTTTAGTACTTGTGTTATATATTGTTCGCAAGGATGGTTTTAGGGTGGATCCTAAGAAAATTGAAGATATGAAGGATTGACCTTGTCCCAAGAATCTCAACAGATTGCATGGGTTTCTTAGTTTAACCAGCTATTATCACAAGTTTGTTAAGAATTATGGCAAAATTGTGGCACCTCTCACTGCTCTCCTTAAAAATAATGCTTTGATTTAGAATCCAATAGTTGATCACTCCTTCCAAGACTTGAAAGAGGTTATGTGAACTGCTTCTATCCTAGCCCTTCCTGACTTCAAAAAGACGTTTTTCCTTGAATGTGATACTTCAAGGAAAGGAATTGGCATCATCCTTATGGAAGATGGATGACCTTTGGCATTCACTAGAAAACAACTTTCAGAGCACCATTTGGGCAATCAATATATGAAAAGGAAATGATGGCCATTATGCATGTTGTGGATCTCTGACACCCTTATCTATTGGGGAAATGATTCAAAATTAATACAAATCATCAGAGCCTCAAGTATTCTCTGGAGAAATGACTCTCATCCCTGGAGGAACAAAAATGGGTGACCAAGCTAATTGGATATGATTATGAGATCATTTACAAGAAAGGAAAAGACAATGTGTTTGCAGACTCTCTTTCAAGGAAATATGAAGATGAAGGGTCCCTCTTTTCTCTATCCTTCATTGTACCAGATTGTCTCCAAGATGTTCGCCAAGAATGGCTACAAGATCCCAAACTGTCACGTATGATCCAATAATTGCAAGATAATTCTCCAGTTTCTCCAGAGTAATCTTGGCACAATGAAGATATTCACTACAAAGTCCATCTGTATTTAAGAAAATAGTTGCAACATAAATCCAAAATTATTTCCGAGCTTCATGCTACACCCACAACTGGGCGTTCGAGGTTTACCAAAACCTATGACTTGGTCAAACATTCTTTTTATTGGGATGGTATGAAGTAGGACATCGACACCAATGTGGCGGATTTTCATGTCTATCAACACAACAAGGGAGAAAAAGTCAAAGACCTGAGCACACTACAACCACTTCCAATTCCACCTGCTATTTGGAGGGATATTTATATGGATTTCATTGTTGGATTACCTAATTTGGGCAATAAATCTGTCATCATAGTGGTTGTTTATCATCTTTCAAAATATGCTCATTTCTATGCTCTTCAACACCCATTCACTACATCCACGGTGGCTCAGCTTTTCATGGACCATATCTTCAAGCTTCATGGCTTGCCTCATTCCATTGTCTCTGAATGAGATCTCGCTTTCACCAATAATTTTTGGAAAGAATTGTTCATACTACAAGGCACCAAATTCCATCTTAGCACAACCTATCATCCCTAAACTAACGGTCAAAAAAGAAGTTTTCAACAAGTGTTTGGAAAAATATTTGAGGTGTTTTGCATCTGAGAAGAAAAATCAATGGGTTCAATGATTACCCCTATTTGAATGGTGGTACAACACATTTTACCATACAACTACTCGAATGAGTCCCTTTGAAATAGTATATGGACAAAATATGCCTTCATTTCTTTCATGCATGTCAGGTGTCTCGAAGATCTAGGCGGTTGAAAAAAATATTACAACTCGAGAGGCTATTCTTTGTACCCTCAAAGAGAATTTGGTCATGGCTTAGAATTGCATGAAGAAACAAGCAAATGAAGGTCACTCAGAACATCAATTTGTTGAAGGGGACCAGGTGTTTCTTCGACTGCAACCTTATAGGAAGACTCCACTCAAGGATGACCATTGTCAGAAACGGGCGCCCAAATTTTATGGTCCTTATACAACTCTTAAGAACATGGGAAAAGTGTCCTATTAGTTATATTTCCCCAATCATTACAACCTCCATATTCTTTTTCATGTCTCATGCTTAAATAAGGTGATTGGAACTGAGTGCCAAACTCAAACCAGTCTTCCTAAGTTGGACAAAAAAGGCTCCATCTAGTTGCAACTACAAGCGGTCTTGGACCAATGTGAGCATCGTCTCTGTCGATGCACCATCAAGGAAGTGTTAATACAGTGGAATGGTACAACTCCAACATATGTCACCTGGGTGCCAACTACCATTATGTAGCAATTTCCTCATCTTTAGCCTTGAGGACAAGGATTTTTTTTAAGGGGGATGGTATGTTAGGGACCAAACCTCCCTAACCCCTCACATAGGTAGAATAATATATTTTCAATGTAATAAAGGAGAATATTAATACGGCCTCGTAATAAGGAATAATAAGTCAAATGTAAGAAGACCTAATAGAAGCTTTCGCTTCTAGAAGATATTCCTCTAGATTCTTCTTTTGGTAGATATATTTAGTATAAATATGAGTCGAGGGCATGAGAATACTTTGTCTTGAGAATTATTGTAATAGAGTGTTGCTTTGCTGACGGTTTCCCCCTCGAATAGAAAAGTGAACATTGTTTCCTATCAATAAATGTTTTATTTTGGTGTTGTGGCTTCATATATTGTGTTTTTCCATTGTTATTCTCTGTAATATTTCTCTTTTCGGTTATTATAGTAGATCTGGTACCTTACAATTTCCTTTCCATACATGGGGGATCTATTGATAAGCTCATCTACCTCTACAAAAAGATTTTCAAGCTCAACTCATGTTGTAAAATCCCCATTGAAATGTTATTTCAAGGTAAGCTACAATCCTCAAATCATGTTGCATATTTCGATAAAATATTGTTATCTTCTCTGGCTTATTGTAACAACTCTCAATGGGATGTCAATGGCTATACTAACATAATTAAATATATCATTCTTCTCAAAGTAATGAAACCATCATCATCATCTATAGATGACTGTGCAATGCCTTCATCTCCATTGGAATAACGTTGATGAGATCATATAAGATCAATCATATTATGAACAACAATGAGAAATCTCCAAAGAAAGTGGAAGTCCCAAGCTATTTGGTGACTAGATACAACAACCATAGTTGTAGCTAGGAAAATATTTAAGTATAATAGAGAAGTACTCTAAGAAAAATAAATAATTTCTCCATGTTCATCTTTTTGTAATAAAGAAGGAGAAATGAATACATTAGTTTTTGCAAGTTCATCTAGATGTTTTTTTGACCTATTTCCAAGTTCATCTAGATGTTTGTTTGACCTAGGACAAGACATGGGTAACTTTCTTGAAATTCAAGTTAGAACAATAGACTTTGTAAATATAGTGAAATTTATTTCAAACATGAAAGGGTTATGTGTGTGTGTGTGTGTGTGTGCAAGTCCATATCTCATGCCATGCCATTCCATCTGGAGAGTCGTAGAGGGTATGATAAGTGGATTGTTCAATTCTTATTATGAAAGGGAAAGAGTAGGTGATTTTGATACACACAATGTGACCATCAATGTGCCATTAAAGTTTTCACTTCTATTTCTCTCCTCATTCATGCTATTACTAAACCTAGTATTAAATGTGAGTATGCTTGTTTGCTTGACTTTCTCTACTATTCTTATACACTACAAATGGATGTTTGAGTAGCCTAACATTGCTTTATCATTAATAACATACTTTCTTTAAAGAAACACCAAGGAAAAACTTTACATTCAAAACTTTCAATTATGAAAAACAAATCAACTTTGGCCCACTAGCATTTCAATTTGAGTGAAATGAACTAACTATCAATAACATACTTTCTTTGAAAAAATACACCAATAAAACCTTTACATTAAAAACTTTCCACTATAAAAAAACAAATAAACTTTGGCACTAAAATCCTTTACATTAAAAACTTTCCACTATAAAAAAACAAATAAACTTTGGCACTAACATTTTAGTTTGAGTGAAATGTACTAACTATCAAATAAACTTTGGCCCACTATCATTTTAGTTTGAGTGAAATGTACTAACTATCATAACATTGATCGCTATAAAATCCTATATACATGTTTAAAGTTACTTTTCACAAAATGTATATATTTTCAATTCATTTTAAAATTTCCTTTTCCGAATTTTTAAAATATAGTATTTATATCAATATAGTACAAATCTTTTAAACTTTAAAAAAATAACTTTATCTTAATACTTTATAGAGTTTCCTCTTCCTTATTTACCCCTCCTTTATAGGGTATATAATTCTAACTAAAACTAAGAATTTGGTGATATTTATAAGTTCATTCCACGTGTCCAAACATAATGGTCATGTTAAAAAATGAGATCGCTTGAAGACAATATAGTTTGATTTTTGTTAAAGAACTTATGAATGCGTATATATGGCACTCATGTTGAGCTTACCCTTAGCACTAAAGGCTAGACACAATCATTCTTAGTTCAACCATATATAATTCTAAAACTATTTTGAACTCTGAATACAATGACTCTTACTTCAACTATTTCTTTATTGTACTTGACAGGTTTCTCCATGTTCTTCATCTACATTATGCCTTGTGATTCTCAAATTCATGGAACTGGTTGTTATCATCCTTGTGATTGTAATAGTCGTGAACCAATAGTTGCCCTGCATGTTTTATAAAAATCCTTAAAAGAGTTAAATCAAATATATAAGTAAACACTTAAAATAAAAACAAATGTGTTGCTTGTTCATTTAACATTCCACAGATTTGGAAAATGCGTGCCATTTGGTCTTCCACATGGTCTAGGTATACAAATATAGATTGTTTTGGTTGAATACGTATATAAAATTAAGAAAAATCACCTATGACTAAAAAATAGCAGAATCATTTGACATAGCAAAATCACCATTTTTTGAAATAAGAGTTTATTTTTGTGTTGTTTACACAAAAATATGGGTTTCTAGGTTTAGAGTTCTCACTTTTGGGTCACAGTTCTCATTAAGTCGAGAACTATGTTCATAAGACATGCACATTTTTGCAACTATAATGCACATGCACTTTAATAACTAAAATTCATGCACGCTCCTATGAATTCGAAAAAACATATAAGATTGTCTCTTGTCCTCTATGTGTTTCATGAGCTAGTTATTTTAATTTTAGCTTTGAAGTGATGAACTTGATGGTTTTGATTGCATAAACAAAAACACACTCATTTTTCCAACTCCCTATTGTTATTTTTATTTTCAACAAAAAATATAGTCCACACATTCATCACCTTTGAAACCGCACACACTTATTGATATCTATATGCATATTCCAATTTATTTTTTTTTAAATATTTTTTAACAATAAAATATTTTTTTACAATTTTTATTTATTTTGATTTGTATATATTTCATAAATCTAAAATACATAGCTCTTTTGTTTCTACTGTAACTTTTTATTCCTTCGCCCATCTAGAAAACAAAATTTATGATGCACGAGTATAGACATAGACCTACACACTTTTAAAAAAACAATTCATTTTTAAAAAAACAATTCATTAGGTTAATATCCTCAAAATGATTTTTAACACTTGCCCTCATAATTTTAGAGCTTCATTAACTTTATTAATCTAATTAAATACACAAATTAACATTAAACATATGCAAAAATAGTGGAGCACGAGAACCTACTATTATTTACAATTGTACATGTTTGTTTCAAGAAATTATGTTATTTATATACTAAGTTAACCTCTTAACATAGGCATTTCCATTATATTTTAGAGGAAAAACAATATACCACTCTTAGAAGAAGGTGAATTTTTTGAGTTGGACAAATTCTGCATAAAATAAAGCTATAAGAAACTAATTTGATTTCCTACATTTCATCTTTTTATACCATATTATGACACATAGTGCATGTATTTCTAATAATTCTTCCTAATCAACAAATTGTTAGTTTTTTATATTTCTATTACAATTAATGTGTCAGGAGAGGGAAGCGAGGTATTTTTTTCCTACTATACTTTGTTATCGCCTTATGTGTGTGTGTGTCTTTTGGGTAACATATATGGAGTGAAACTTCTCGAGTACTTCCCTTCATTTTGAGGATGGTACCTAGGGTAAACCTTAAATTCTTCACGGCACAAGGCTAGGTCAACAACCTATGAACCAGTAGGATTTTAACCCAAGTAGGGAGGGAAACAAATTTTCCTCAAAAACGGTTGAGGTGCACCCAATTGATGTGTGTGTGTGTGTGTGAGAGAGAGAGAGAGAGAGAGAGTGTGTGTGTGTGTGTTCGTGCATGCATGTGTCACCCTACTACATATCAAGATTTGCAATCTTAAAAAATGTTTTTTATAGGTGTACGC
>JASDQU010818277.1:9408-20868 GCA_032191745.1 Picea mariana | reverse complement strand
CTTTAATTTTCTTGATAACTTCAATCTTGTTGAACCAAACTTTGTGTTAACATTATGCAATTAAATCGATATAAAAATGTGGTAAGGTGAAATATGTTGATATTGAGAGGGGAGTGAATCAATATCAAGTACAATTTAAAACATTTTTCAACTTATATTTAAACCATTCAATTATATCCAATGAGCAATGAACAATAGTATAAGAGTTACACCAATACACCATGCACAATATATGAGAAATAATCAATAGTTATTGTTCAAGGGAAGTAATGACTTACAAAGGTAGCTACAGCTTCCAAGTGTAAAGGGAGGGATAAACCTCCAAGAGGAAGATACAATCCTCCAATATCAAGAGAGAGTTGAACTCTCCATCCTTGCCCCTTCCTTCTGCCCAAGAATATATGAGAGATAATAAAAATTTACATTAAATTATCACCATCAACCAACCATCACATAGAACCTGATAATGCTTCATGAGACTTCTTCAATTTATACAATTATTCAATTCTTGGAATACTTTGACGCTGTAGATAATATTATTCAGTTTATTCTCTGAAACTTCTTCAAGATTCACTTCTTGAATCCTCCCCAAAAATAAGTTATAGAGAGAATGGTAGACCTTGTTCAATTCTGGTTTATTCAGGAGACCGAACTTGTACAGAATGTCTTGCACTCAATATTTAACATCCGATTCTGAAACTCGCACACAAGAAACTAAAGTCCATACTCTTTCCAATGCAATTCGTCCCATATCATTTGGATTCTTGAAGAAGAAGTTATGACTGTTTTACCCAGAACACCTTTTTATTGACTGGCTTCAAGACTAGTAAAAAACCCTATCTTCCAAAGAGTGTATCTCCATAATTATAGTGAATAAAGCACTAAAACTCTTACCACAGGTACCTTGATATGTCTTCTCAATACCATAGCAATTTCACCATCTAAATCATTCTAGAAAAAAAATTCTAGAAAAAATGGTAAGATGGCCTGAAAAGAACATACCTTAGAACACATCACCAAAAGACTTCATCCTCCCTTGAAATCTGACCTTCTTTACTTCTTATTTCCTCTGAAATTTGACTTCTGTTTCAAATGAATGTGTAATGATATTTATTTATACCATTTATGTCACTTCATTTTAACATTAGGGCTGACCTGACACTTTCTTATTTTGTAATTATTTTCTTTAATTATCTTCAGGGCCTACATGTACTTCCTTCTTCAATTTATTTTGTCATCTTCAAAAATTCATTTCTTTTCAACCATGAGGATCCACGTGACATGTTACATACTACCGGAAACAACATGATGTATAATATCCATCCATGGGTGTTGTATATGCATGTGAATTGTCCTTCATGTCCAAATACCTTCATCAATCTTGCGGTCCAAAACCCATGACTAGGGTTGACATCAATGACAACAACCAATATTCCAACAACATAATACCTTACTAATAAGAAAGTAACCTTGAACTTAACAAAATTATAGCACGAGGAATTGCTCTCTTAGATCTAATGAATTTAGAAGGCATGGAATTTTGAACATCGAATGCGAGACATGCTTTGACTATCAATTTGAACATCGAATGTGAGACATGCTTTGACTATCATCTAGACCATAAGACCATAAGAGATATCTCATAGTTTCGAAACTCCTTCCTCTGCCTTCCTAATCCGCTTGGATGAGATGCTTGCCACTCTCTCCGGAGAGAGGGCCATAGTTTCTTGTCTTTTTTCGCATAGAGATCCGTGATTATCCTTCCACTCCCTTTATTAACATCGAACACGATGTTGTGGGTGGCATTCTCTTGCTTGGTACCATCTCCAACGAGTCAAAAACAAAAAGAGACAAACTACAACAAATTATATTTAATTGTGGTTTATGAAATAAACTATATTTAAGCTGAACCCTCTGTCTTTCGTGTTCGTTGAGCGTAACCCGATCCTTCACTTTCTATAAAGTAGTGAAGTGTAATTCATCCGAAAGAAAATAGAAGGCCTCTTTATGATTTAATGCGACACATATTCTTCACCCTACATTTTAGATGTCCATGGAATAGTATTTGTTCCAACTGACCAAATTAGATAAAATTTATTTGACTTGAAAGGAACATGATAGTATCGTGTTCATTATACCGTGAAACAAGTATGCCACTTACATGAAAATCCTACCAAAATGGAAAAGGCTTAATAGCTTGCAAACTCTTGATTGAGGATTATAGTTCAATTGAGGCCTTGGCTCGGAATTTTTAATACGATCTTTCGAGGGTCTATTTAGATTAACACAGTAAGGATAGCGATTACAGGCTTTCTTAAAGTACGGTACATAACAAATTATATGAAAGGATGTGTAAACTACCTATCTCCACTGCTTACATGAGGGTTTCACCTTCTCGCCCATCCATTGAAATGCAATCTACATTTCTATTGGTTGTGGGAGGGTTTGACCTTCTCGCCCATCCATTGAAATGAAATCTACATTTTTATTGGTTGTGGGAGGTTTGCATGCTTTGGAAATCTAAAAAACAGTCACACAAATAAAGGTGAAAAATAACCATGATTCAACTTCTCATCTTTATTGAGAGGAAACTTAATAAAGGTGAGAAATAACCACCATGAAAACATTCTATTTTGGAACTTTGATGTGAGAGGGAGTGCAAGCAAAGGCATGCACATTTGTAAAGTTTTGAGTAAGGAAACTATAACATCATGATTCCTGGTTGTTATTCTACATGGTGCTTATCGCTTATCCTTAGTAAAAGGCTTCAACTTTCTTAATTTTAGTGGAATATCCAAACCAATGCTCAACGATCTCATGTTTCATGTAGTCATAGAATTCACATGAAACACTAAATTGTATGGTTGTGAAATCCATAAACAAGATGAAAAATGTTTGTGTCGGGAAGAATGACATGCATAGGCATAAGTGTCATGACTCAACCACTTGTCATATTGGGAAACATGCTATGTTGAACATGGATGATGGCACCTATCTTATTCGTCTTGTTCTAATTTCTAATGGTCAACTAAGAATTTAAATATGCTATGCATGGAAGAGGTTCAAAACATATATCCTATAAATTTCTTTTTTGGTATTGAAATTCAATTGAGAACTTAGATCCACAATCTCATTTAAAGCATTTTTTCTAATTATAGGAGACCTAGAGGGGCAAGGAAGAACCATGAATTGTTGGTCTTTTATTGGATTTCATTGAATTTGGGTCATCATGATCTACAAGCGACGAGACATCAAGAGAAGGGAAAATTCATGAGAAAAATGAATTTAACATAAAAAATAATGGGTGAAATCAAAGATAATACAAATAAAAATGCAATCTTTGCGTAAATATTACAATGGTTTCTACTATGATTTGAGTCCATGTTACAAGGGATTGAGCAAAAAAACCAATCTTCTAGTGATAATAAACATAATACAAATCTTCCCTATAAGTAATGATAATGCAATATACATCGGATTATTGTTGTTAGGGACCTAACCTCCGTAACCCCTCACGTAGATAGAATCATATATTTTCCATGCAATAAAGTCCAGTATTAATAAGGCCTAGTAATAAGGAAGAATAAGTCAAATGTAAGAAGACCTAATAGAAGCTTATGCTTTTAGAAGATCTTCCTCTAGATTGTTCTTTTGGTGGACACATTTAGTATAAATAGGAGTCGAGGGCATGAGAAGTTTTTGTCTTGAGAATTATTTTAATATAGCACTACTTTGCTAGAGGTTTTCCCCTCGAAGAGGCAAGTGAACATTGTTTCCTATCAAAAAAGGTATTATTTTGGTGATGTGGTTTCATATATTGTGGTGTTTCATTGTTATTTCTTGAAATATTTATGTCTTCGGCTATTATAATAGATCTGGTACTTTATAAGTGGCATCAAAGACAATTTCCTTGGCAGAAATTTGTGGTTTTTTTTTTTTGCACAGTAGAGATGTATTCTAGCATCTTAAATCTACAAAGTTATGTTGTTCAATGCATAAATCCATGGTCAAGGAAGAATACCCAGAAAAATTACAAGTGGTACTTAAGAACACATTGTTGGCCACCCCTGTAACCCCTATTGGTACCCTTTCGAGTTGTAGCACATCAAACAACACTTATATATGGATCGACCTAGATATCTTAAATCTTTCCATAGATAAACAAATCGACCACTTGACTACTATAGTACCACAAAGAAAAATAATCAAGAAGATACTCTTTAGTACTTGGGAAGTCGAGTAGTACGACTAAGGGCACAATCTTTCCTCCTTAGTTGGTGCCCTGAGATATTGGGCTGAGTATTGATGTTGGACACCACATGTATATCAGAGAGCCATAGAAGAAGGAAAACCCTTGTCTGTAGAAACCCTAAACACCCTAACCCTTGGGACAAAAAAAAACATAAACACAACATAAACATAACAGACAAGATCTACTACCATGCAACCTTGCCTCCTGTATTCGGGTTGCAAAATTCCTACACATTTCTTCATGTTACGAATTTGGCCATTTCGTCACTACAATATTATTCAAATCGGAGTATAACTCCGCAAGAGTGAAAAACAAAATAATTTTGGATCCTTCCTACACCATTATTTGAGACCTATCCCATTGGATTCCTGTCTTCACCTTGATCATAGTCATAGCTATCATTTTTCAACAATTTTGTTTCCTGTGGACCCGACTCCTTCCCAACACCCCTATTTGGCATTGATCCCATTGACTTCTTCTCTTTTCTCTTCTCATAGTGGTACCATTCACTAGTAACCCCTTTCTATGTGACACCAATTTCCCCCTTCTCCCATCCCCATGGCCCACACTCCCAGCCAATATTGGGAACAACATGTCACTACCTTGGACAAAGATAATGACCAAACCGAGATTTATATTTCTTCCATTACTGTCAGCATTGGTAACCTCAACTCCCGACTTGCCTCCACTCCAATCACTTCCCACATCCATCACCCAATTTACCGCCATGTGTCAACAATGCTAGAACACAGTGAATAATTTGACTTCTTTGTTTACACCCACCCCAAATACCTTCTCTTCTTCCACACCTTCTAACCTTGAAGGTCATGAATCCTCCCATTCAACCTCTTTTCCTTCCAAGCACTTTCTATGGCACCTGCGTCCCCTTCACATGGAGGTGAACAAATTTGATCGCTCAGATCCCACAGGCTGGGTGACTCAAATGGAACACTATTTCTCTTTGTAAGACATTACTGATGAGTTGGCCAAACTCAGACATGGTGCTCTCCATATAGATCTAGAACGTTGGAAAGGGTGTTAATGGAGAAAAAAATCTCGCCAAGGATATGTGGCTTGGACACAATTTTTTGGAGATATTTTTGAATGCTTTAACATTGAAAAACACAATTTAGGTTGTTTGACCAAGTTGGAACAATCAGGCACAATAGAAGACTTTATAGTTTCTTTTGAGCACTTGGCTTTCTGCATGGAGGACATGTCTCATGCTTTTTTCCGGGAATGCTTTATCAATGGCCTCAAGGATGAGGCTTGTGCCCGTGTCCTCATGGCTCTTCCTCAGAGTTGGGTGGAAGCTAGTAAAAGAGATAAGGAAGCACACCAAGTTGTCTCTTTTCAAACTAGAAACCATCCTTTCTTCCCTAGCCTAAACCCAACACTCCAACCTCTCCTTCCACTTCACTGAAGATCCAAAAATTGAACAGGGAAGAAATGGTTGAACACCAACTCAAGGGTCTTTGTTATAATTGTGATGACAAATACTTTTCAGGGTACAAGTGTAAGGAACAAAATATTTTTATGGACATCTCTGAGGATTTTTCAGAAGAAGCGATCAAGCCCCCCCCCGTGTTCGAGTTACCAGAGCCAACTGATATTACTCCGCCATCGGACCCCCAATAATATTTACCAGTCATATCATTGAATGCTCTCACTTGTTTCTCTGCTCCCCAAACCCTCAATATATTTTTTGCATTAAGCATAAGAAGGTCATCATCCTTATTGATAGTGGCAACACCCATAATTTTATTCATCATTGCATTTCCCAAGAAACTAATTTATATATTCGTGCAGTCAACAACTTTGAAATTAGGATTTCCAATGGAGGTTCCATGAAATGTGGGGGCCATTGTGAAAATGTGTGTCTCCAAATTGGTCAGTACCACATGGAATATCATATGTTTGTTATTTACATCAGTGGTTGTGACATTTCGATTGGTGCATAATGGTTACATAATCTTGGTCCCATCCTCATGGATTTTAAGGAATTAACCATGCAAATCATCCAAGAGGGACAACAATATAAGTTCCAATGCATCACCATCGAATCCCCTGAAATCATCAGTTCCCATCGCATTGAAAATCTCCTCAAGAAAGTTCATTCTGACATTATTTCTCAACTCAATTCCTTTCACACCATTAAGACACCCTATGTGCATACAGACCTCCACACCATCATCTCCAAACATCCAACTATTTTTTCCACTCCCCAATGAATTCCCCTTTCTCGTGGTGTTCATGATCATTCCATCCCAATGTTCACCCGACATCCTTCCTCCCAAAGTTCACCCTTATCATGATCTCTTGGCACAAAATATTGAAATTGAGAAAATTGTTCAAGAATTGCTCATCGTGGGTGTTATCCGTCCTAGTACCATCCCCTAATAGTCTCTCTTGTCATGGTATTTAATAAATAAGGATATCGACGCATGTTTCCTGGATTTCACACCCTCAAAAAACTCACCATAAAAGACAAATTTTCGATCCCTCTCATTGATAATCTCTTGGATGAATTAAGTGGTTCCCAATTCTTTATTAAACTTGATCTTTGTTATGTATACAATGAGATAAGTATGAAAGAGGAAGACATTCCTAGGACTAATTTTTGAACTCATGAGGGCCACTATGAGTTCTTGGTCATGCCCTTTGGCTTGGGTAATGCTTTGTCCCCTTTCGAGACCCTCATTAATCATGTCTTTCATCCTTTTATTCCTCATTTTGTCTTAGTTTTCTTTGATGATATTCTCATCTATAGTAAAACATGGTCAACCCATCTTTCCCACGTGGATCAAGTGTTTCATCTATTCTCTCAGCACCAACTTTTCCTCAAACAATCTAAATGTGCTTTTGGAGCCTTGAAAGTGGAGTACTTGTGTTATATATTGTTCGCAAGGATGGTGTTAGGGTGGATCCTAAGAAAATTGAAGATATGAAGGATTGACCTTGTCTCAATAATCTTAAGAGCTTGCATGGGTTTCTTAGTTTAACCGATTATTATCACAAGTTTGTTAAAAATTATGGCAAAATTGTGGCACCTCTCACTGCTCTCCTTAAAAAGAATGCTTTCATTTGGAATCCAATAGTTGATCACTCCTTCCAAGACTTGAAAGAGGTTATGTGCACTACCTCTATCCTGGCCCTTCCTGACTTCAAAAAGACGTTTTTCCTTGAACGTGATTCTTCAAGGAAATGAATTGGCATCGTCCTTATGCAAGATGGACGACCTTTGGCATTCACTAGAAAACAACTTTCATAGCACCATTTGGGCAATCAATATATGAAAAGGAAATGATGGCCATTATGAATGTTATGGATCTATAACACCCTTATCTATTGGGGAAATGCTTCAAAATTAATACAAATCATCAGAGCCTCAAGTATTTTCTGGATAAATGACTTTCATCCCTGGAGAAACATAAGTGGGTGACCAAGCTAATTGGATATGATTATGAGATCATTTACAATAAAGGAAAAGAAAATGTGTTTGCAGACTCTCTTTCAAGGAAATATGAAGATGAAGGGTCCCTCTTTTCTCTATCCTTCATTGTACCAGATTGTCGCCAAGATGTTCGTCAAGAATGGATACAAGATCCCAAAATGTCATGCATGATCCAATAATTGCAAGATAATTCTCCAGTTTCTCTAGAGTACTCTTGGCACAATGAAGAGATTCACTAAAAATTCCATCTATATTTAAGAAAATAGTCGTAACATAAATCCAAAATTCTTTCTGAGCTTCATGCTACACCCACAACTGGGCGTTCAAGTTTACCAAAACCTATGACTTGGTCAAACATTCTTTTTTCTGGGATGGTATGAAGTAAGACATTGACACCATTGTGGCAGATTTTCATGTCTATCAACACAACAAGGGAGAAACAGTCAAAGCCCCAGGCACGCTACAACCACCTCCAATTCCACTTGCTATTTGGAGGGATGTTTATATGGATTTCATTGTTGGATTACCTAAATTGGGCAATAAATCTGTCATCATAGTGGTCGTTGATCATCTTTCAAAATATGGTCATTTCTATGCTCTTCAACACCCATTCACTACATCCATGGTGGCTCATCTTTTCATGGATCATATCTTCAAGCTTCATGGCATGCCTCATTCCATTGNGGCAAGAATTGTTCATACTATAGGGCACCAAATTCCATATTAGCACAACCTATCATCCCTAAATTGATGGTCAAAAAAGAAGTTGTCAACAAGTGTTTGGAAAAATATTTGAGGTGCTTTTCATCTGAGAAGAAAAAACAGTGGGATCAATGGTTACCCATATTTGAATGGTGGTACAACACCTTTTACCATACAACTAATCACATGAGTCCCTTTGAAATAATATATGGACAAAATATGCCTTCACTTCTTTCATGCATGTCAAGTGTCTCGAAGATCTAGGCAGTTGAAAAAAATATTACAGCTCGAGAGGCTATTCTTAGTACCCTCAAAGAGAATTTAGTCATGGCTTAGAATTGCATGAAGCAACAAGTAGATGCAGGTCACTAAGAATGTCAATTTGCTAAAGGGGACCAGGTGTTTCTTCGACTGCAACCTTATAGGAAGACTCCACTCAAGGATGACCATTGTTAGAAACTGGCACCCAAATTTTATGGTCCTTATACAATTCTTAAGCATGTGGGACAAGTGTCCTATTATTTATATTTACTGAGTCATTCTAACCTCCATATTCTTTTTCATGTCTCATGCTTAAATAAGGTGATTGGAACTGAGTGCCAAACTCAAACCATTCTTCCTGAGTTGGACAAACAAGGCTCCATCTAGTTGCAATCAAAAGCGGTCTTGGACCAGCGTGAGCATCGTCTTTGTCGACGCACCATCAAGGAAGTGTTAATACAGTTGAAAGATACAACTCCAACAGATGCCACCTGGGAGGCAGCTACCATTCTATAGCAATTTCCTGATCTTTAGCCTTCAGGACAAGGTTGTTTTTTAAGGGGGATGGAATGTTAGGGACCTAACCTCCCTAACCCCTCACATAGGTAGAATAATATAGTTTCAATGTAATAAAGGAGAATATTAATAAGGCCTAGTAATAAGGAATAATAAGTCAAATGTAAGAAGATGTAATAGAAGCTTCTGCTTCCAGAATATCTTCCTCTAGATTGTTCTTTTGGTAGATATATTTAGTATAAATATGAGTCAAGGGCATGAGAAGACTTTGTCTTAAGAATTATTGTAATAAAGTGTTTCTTTGCTGGAGGTTTCCCCCTCGAATAGAAAAGCAAACATTGTTTCCTATCAATAAAGGTATTATTTTGGTGTTGTGGTTTCATATATTGTGTTGATCCATTGTTATTCTCTATAATATTTCTCTTTTCGGCTATTATAGTAGATTTGGTACCTTACAATTTCCTTTCCATACATGGGGGATCTATTGATAAGCTCATCTACCTCTACAAAAATATTTTCAAGGTCAACTCATGTTGTAAAACCCACATTGAAATGTTGTTGCAAGGTAAGCTACAATCCTCACATCATGTTGCATATTTCGGTAAAATATTGTTATCTTCTCTAGCTTATTGTAACAACTCTCAATTGGATGTCAATGGCTATACTAACATAATTAAATATATCATTCTTCTCAAAGTAATGAAACCATCATCATTATCTATAGCTGAATGTGAAATGCCTTCATCTCCATTGGAATAACGTTGATGAGATCATATAAGATCAATCATATTATGAACAACAATGAGAAATCTCCAGAGAAAGTGGAAGTCCCAAGCTATTTGGTGACTAGATATAACAACCATAGTTGTAGCTAGGAAATTATTTAAGTATAATAGATAAGTACTCTAAGAAAAATAAATAATTTCTCCATGTTCATCTTTTTGTAATAAAGAAGGAGAACTGTCCATACATTAGTTTTTGCAAGTTCATCTAGATGTTTTTTTTACGTATTTACAAGTTCATCTAGATGTTTGTTTGACCTAGGACAAGACATGGGTAACTTTCTTGAAATTCAAGTTAGAACAATAGACTTTGTAAATATAGTGAAATTTTTTTCAAACATGAAAGGGGTTATATGTGTGTGTGTGTGTGTCTGTAAGTCCATATCTCATGCCATGCCATTCCATCTGGAGAGTCGTAGAGGGTATGATAAGTGGATTGTTCAATTCTTATTATGAAAGGGAAAGAGTAGGTGATTTTGATACACACAATGTGACCATCAATGTGCCATTAAAGTTTTCACTTCTATTTCTCTCCTCATTCATGCTCTTACTAAACCTAGTATTAAATGTGAGTATGCTTGTTTTCTTGACTTTCTCCACTATTCTTATACACTACAAATGGATGTTTGAATAGCCTAACATCGCTTTATCATCAATAACATACTTTCTTTAAAAAAACACCAAGAAAAAACTTTACATTCAAAACTTTCAACTATAAAAAACAAATCAACTTTGGCCCACTAGCATTTCAATTTGAGTGAAATGAACTAGTTATCAATAACATACTTTCTTTTAAAAAATACACCAATAAAACCTTTACATTGAAAACTTTCCACTATAAAAAAACAAATAAACTTTGGCCCACTAACATTTTAGTTTGAGTAAAATGTACTAACTATCAAATAAACTTTGGCCCACTATCATTTTAGTTTGAGTGAAATGTACTAACTATCATAACATTGATCGCTATAAAATCCTATATACATGTTTAAAGTTACTTTTCACAAAATGTATATATTTTCAATTCATTTTAAAATTTCCTTTTCCCACTTTTTAAAATATAGTATTTATATAAATATAGTACAAATCTTTTAAACTTTAAAAAAATAACTTTATCTTAATACTTTATAGAGTTTCCTCTTCCTTATTTACCCCTCCTTTATATGGTATATAATTCTAACTAAAACTAAGAATTTGATGATATTTATAAGTTCATTCCACGTGTCGAAACATAATGGTCATGTAAAAAAATGAGATCGCTTGAAGACAATATAGTTTGATTTTTGTTAAAGAACTTATAAATGCGTATATATGGCAGTCATGTTGAGCTTACCCTTAGCACTAAAGGCTAGACACAATCATTCTTAGTTCAACCATATATAATTCTAAAACTATTTTGAACTCTGAATACAATGACTCTTACTTCAACTATTTATTTATTGTACTTGACAGGTTTCTCCATGTTCTTCATCTACATTATGCCTTGTGATTCT
>JASDQU010818276.1:43868-65794 GCA_032191745.1 Picea mariana | reverse complement strand
CAGAGTAGGATTTGTGGATTTCCTTAGTCAATAGTGTATTCTATTCCCTTGATTCGTTGCATCAACTAAGGTTCTCGTCCCTCCTTGTGTAACCGCTCATACTTTAGGTTTTTCATCAAACTCCTCAGTTGCTATCATATGTACATTTGTGTTCATATTTTATTACCATTTTTCTATGAACTGTGGACAATACTCTCTTGCATGGTATAGAACTCTCCAATAAGTACACTTCATGCATGGGTTTAGACAGTCTCGCACCAATTTTCTAGGATGATTACAATTATAACATGTAATATGTAATCTTCCTCTACTAATCCTCCTCTTCCACGGCCTCTGAACCCTTCTCTTCCTCCTTGATTATAACCTCTTGGAGTATTATACTACATATATCCTCCTTCTGATTATTCTCCCTAAATTCTATAAGCATCTGCGATGCATCGTCTCATATTATCAAATGCGTGACAATCCTTCTCTTCATGTCCCACTCATTTACAAAAGTTTCAAAATAGGTTTCTCACTGTGCTCTGATATTTCTGCATCAATGGGCAGTTATGAGTGTGGTGACCCATCGTATTTCAAATCTCACACCATATCCCTAATGGATTCTAGGCCCCCATATTCAAATATTGCTGGAAACATGGACATTCATTCTTATGACAATCTTTTGCTTTGCATGTAGTGAACCATACATTTTCATGTTTTTATTTTACTTTCGTAATTTCTTGTAATTGAATAGTCAGTTGACCATCTATGACTGATCTTGAGAAATCCTTGTGTTATTTTATCCTATGGGAGATTCTTTCAATTTCATATAAATTTCTATATCTTGTGACTACGTTGCAATCTTCTATTGTTTCAAACAGAAGTGTATATTCAGAAAAAATCCTACAATAAACCACTCCTTATGTTGTTCATTCAGAATCTGGAATATGAATCGATTCTTTAGTATCTTAAATATTTGATCATAATCCCACACTAACTCATTCACTATCTTCTTAATCTCCTTCAAATCTATAATTCACTACAACTTGAACTTAGGTTTCTAAAACACTTTCAATAGAGCTTGTCTTACCTTCGCCCATCTTCTAGTATGTCCCGCAGGTGTAGTATTTTGATCTTTCATCTACCATAATAGTGCATGTTCTCTAAAGGTTGTTTTCAACTACGAAATATTCACATCATCTTCATTGAAATTATTCACAACCCATATATTTTAACAAATAAACAAATGTTGTTCTGGATCTTTTGTAACACCCCCCCTGAAAGAGATGCATTCTCAAAGTGGGATCTACTCCTCCCATCATGTTTTGTGTTATATTATTTCATGATACTACTAATTGATTCTGACTAAGTGTAATATTTCCACTACTTTGACAACTTTTACTATTATTTTTACTTCCTCCACTAACTATAATTGACAAAGATTTTGATCTTACCTCAAGTATTGGAAATGAACATGGGGTCGTGGGTTCAACATAGAGTTTGATCTGAGTGGGATCCTCTTCTACTGGACTAATTTGAAAATATTTTCCCTTTGTGCACATAATTTCTTAGATATGGAGAATTTCACAAATGTCTCTTTCTTCAATATCATTGTGCCAACTCTCTCTCTCAGCCACCGTCCTCTTCCTATTCGACTTAAATCTCTTGCCACTATGAAATACCCCAATCTCTTCTTCTATCGCACCTTCCCTGGTTAGACCCCATTCCCCCTATGTGTACAAAGGCACTTACCTTCTAAGGAAATCATATTCCATTTTCATGACTCCCTTATCGCACAACAACATCTTAATCCAAGTAGATATTGACTTTAAGTATCTTCCATGTGGACCCTTCCATAATTCTCTTTCAGAACTATACAACTGATTACAATCTATAACAAATTCCGTAACATAACCTCCCAACACACTATCAATCTAGGAATAATTTTAAGGATCAAAATTTGTATTAAAATGTAGAAACATGGGATAATTTTACTAGTCCTTAATATGCAAAAAGTAAAATGTTTGGGGATAGTTTTTTTAAAATATTCAAATTTCTAAGGATTTATATACTTTCTATAAAATTTTGGTGATTTTTTACGTAAAATAATTTTATTCTATCGAATTTGGGTGAATAATTTTTAGACAAATTAGCAAATTGTTTTTTGGGAAAAACCATGGAAAATTGGCCCATTTGAGAAATTTAGCCCCTATAATCATCTATGTTAATCTAGCCAGTAATAACCTACTCGTGATACCTTATTGCTTATAATATTGACTTGTTGAATTAAATCAAGAGTCCAATTTATTGGAACCTTAGTGTGATATCTTCTGATTTGTTCAACAAATATCTGAATCCACCCTACTAAAACCTTCAGGAAATCAAGAAAGAAAATTTCATGTAAATATGTAAACACATACCTTTGTAACCATTCTTCTATGCTAATATGTGGGTTATGATTATGATCTACTACAAACTTGATCTCTTTTGTATTCAACCATTCTTCGATCTCTTCCTTAGTCAGCCTCCACATTCCCCTCATTCACATATATTTGTCTTGACAATGGAACCATTTGTTACAATGGAGCAGGTCTTAGCCCATTACAATGTGGACAAAATGTCCCAAAACTTTTAACTAACTTCCTCCTTTTGCGCATTGACTCCTAAAAAATGTGCCATATGTCTTCCATGTGAACTTCTCCTTTGCTAATTCGTCACGCGATTGCTCCTGCATGATTTCCAAAACTTACCCAAAATGACCTGCTCCAACAAGGCTCTATCCACACTCCAACCACTCTTGATCCCACCTAATATTTGGATGGATATTTATATGGAATTCATTGTTGGCTTGCCAAAATCAAATAATATGACCGTCATCATGGTGGTAGTAGACCATCTATCCAAATACGTTCATTTATATGCTCTTCAACAATCATTTACCACAACAAAAGAGACTCAAATATTTATGGATATTATCTTTAAACTCCATGGCATTCCTCATTCTATTGTCTTCGAATGTGATCCAACATTCACCAACAATTTTTTGAAAGAATTGTTCTTACTCCAACTAACCCAATTGCATCTCACTACAACCTATCATCCATAGATTGATGGAAAAATTGAAGTTGTGAACAAGAGTTTGGAAACATATTTGTGGTGTTTTTCATCTGACCAAAAACATTAGTGGGCATAGGGGTTACCACTTTATGAATGGTGGTACAAAACCTTTTATCATATTGGCACTTGCATGACCCCGTTTGAAGCGATCTATGGGAAAAATCCATGACCATCAGTTCTCTCATACATGTCTGTTGTCTCTAAGGCTT
Source organism: Picea mariana (assembly GCA_032191745.1). NCBI lineage: Eukaryota > Viridiplantae > Streptophyta > Pinopsida > Pinales > Pinaceae > Picea > Picea mariana. Next base: position 62,486 of record JASDQU010818276.1, on the reverse strand, counting down.
AAGAGGTTGAAAAAAATATTACAATTTTCATTTCCATTATTTGTACCCTCAAAGAAAATTTTGTCATGCATTAGAATCACATAAAGGAACAAGTAGATCAAGGACGTTCAAAATTCCAATTTGTTGAAGGGGACTATGTGTTTTTTTTTTGCAACCTTATAAGAAAACTTCAATCACAATTGAATATTGTCAGAAACTCTCCCCCAAATTTTATGGTGCTTATAAAATTCTCAAGTGAGTGGGGTCCATGTCTTACCAATTGGCTGTTCCCAATCACTCTAAGTTCCATCTTGTGTTTCATGTATTGTGCTTAAAGAAAGTGATTTGAACAAAGAAAAAAACCCAAACCAATTGTTACACATTATTTTATTCACCCATATGACTGTTAGTGATGTAAACTTATCTGTTGTCTTCAAAGTGATTAATGGCCTGAATTCTTGAGGAAAGAAAGGAGAAGAAATTTACCTGAGAGATGAAATCATATTTTCCTTTGTAAAAACCCTATTAAGGAGGATCGTCACACCCTGTCCAGTTCTAGGGGTTCGACGATCCTGGATCGTCGCATGTTGTACTAAACCTGGCCTGTGATGTTGTCACAGTATGCTAAGTTCTAGGGGTGTGACGATTTTCGTACTTTGGAAAAATGAGCATCTTGTTGATGCTTCTAGAAGGAGAAGCTTTTATGGTGAGGTGGCCTCCGATTGGTTTGGATATTACTCTCTTTTCTTATTTAGTGGGATCATCCCAACCTCCTCACCTTATCCTCTTTAGCTTATAAAAGGAGAGGAACTCTCATGGAGAAACTTAGCTTAGGCTTGGTAGCTTGGATTTAGTTGTTTTGTAGCTTGGAGTTTTTGGAGCTTGTATGTTGTCTTTGAGCTTTGCTTTGTCAAGATATATTGTTGATCTCAGAATCCATGGAGCAAGAAGTGTGTGGGAATAAAGGAACTGTTGGAAGGGACCTTATGACATCAAGACATTGGTTGTATTCTCCTTTTCATATGTCTAATACAACAATATATTTCTTTCCCATAAAATTGTCTGTATTTTATTGTATGACTCCTTGATCACATACATAGGTTTTGTTGAGTATATGTTGTTACTTTCACTTTGTTGTCTTGTTTCTTTTTATAGGTTCAAAATCCCATAAGCCTTGGAATGGAGTGAGGATGACACTAGAGAGGACAAATGATATTTAAAAGGTATGTCATTTATCTCTTGTTAGTTAGTATGATTGATAATTAAAACTTAGGGAAACTTTTATATTCTATCTTGTTTTGTTCTAGTTTCATGGTGAAACTAGGGAGATTTGTTATGTGTGGGTGCTTGAACCAGGGTGTAAGTCCATTAAGCAGGTCATCAACACAACTTTTCCTCATTCTCTATCTCATCCCCTTCTTACATTGTTCCCGTGATGTTGGATTTCATCACCAAATAGTGTGTTCATCGTGAGAAGGTTTTGTTTGCTTGCTTGCTTACTATATTTTTAGTGTGTGTTGTTTGTTTTCCCTTACAGGCCTTCAGTTTGATCTATGTTTAATGGTGCCAGTTCCTGGAATGACCAATGAGGCAACCCATTCTACGAGGGAGCCTTTTTTTTTTCCTTCTTACGGAAACGCTGGTCCTCCTTAAGTCGCTACTTTGAGCCTTCCATGTATCACAATTGGATTACCATTATGGTTTTTTTCCACTTTGGTAATCCTGAATGTAGCAAGTGCTTTAGTTATATTCACTTCTCCCCAAGAACATCAACCTCATAATGAGCCTTCGCCTTTTTCACTAGTAAGATATTCTTTACTTTCTCCACTTGAAAGGTCTTCTTTCGTTTCATCTTCTTCGCCAAGTGAAATCTCTAAAGCCAAAAAATCAGTGGATAAGAAGAAGAATAAAAGGAGGAATAAGAAGAAGAAAAATAAGAAAGGGTCTAAACCTCCAATCACTATTGGACATGTTGTAAAACCACCAGTTATTGATAATTGTGTTGTGAATCTTGATGATTCCAAGATCACCCAAACAACCTGTAAACCCAAGTACCCTTACAGGATTTGTAAGGGATTCCATCTTATTAAGGATTTCCTTGGTATATCCAAGGTTATAGAAGCATGGTATGAACACCCTCGCCATCCCATGTCATCATCCTTTGAAAAACATGTTGATGACCTCCCATCAACTAGTCAAGATATCGTTTTGAAGAAGAAAAGTATATTCAAGTTCACGTGTATGTTATGCAGAGGGAGTCATCAAACTCACCTTTTCTCGCATATGGACGAAGCCTCAAAATTACTAGAAGACATAACTATTTCCCAACCTCAACTTCCAGTTTCTTATCACAAGCTTACTCTCAACCCACCTGTAGTTGATGGAATGATCAATCCGGTCCCTTCATCAGTGAGTCTGGTTGATCAGGTAGTCAATCTGGCCATGTCCTTCATTGAACCAGTTGATAAAGTGGTTGATCTAATTTCATCCTCCGTTGATCCCACTCTCTCGTTAGAGAGTGAAAACCAAGCGATCAATCCCTTTCCACCCATTGAAACCATTCTCCCCTTGGATAATGAAACCCAAGTGGTCGATTTGATGTCATTATTAGTCGATCATACTCTCCCGCTAGAGAGTAAACCTGAGATTTCTCATGTTTTTCTTGTTGATACAGACATTACCATGCTGGGGGGAATTCCTCCTTCTCTTGTGGAACCCCCTGATCCAAGTAATGAAGATATCATTTTTGATTGGGGTGCATTAATTGGACCTCACCTTCCCTCTCACATTCCTTTCAAGATTATAGTACAAGTTTGTGGTCGGGATGTTCCTCAGACGCAGACAGACAAAGGTGCATTTGTTATTATTTTTTCCTCTATTGCTTCGAAAGATTTGGGTTATCCTTAGCTTGTGCGAGTTATGCAGAATCTATTAGATTTTAACAGAAGAACCAGTCACCCTTTAGGACTCCTTCCTCAATTTCTTGTAACTTTGGGATGGAAAACTGTCTTTATTGATGTTATGGTAGTCCAAGACCCCTTGGATTTTGATTTACTCCTTGGGCGATATTATGTCTATGACATGAAATATATCTTGTCCACTCTTTTTCGTGTGATATATTTCCCTCATGAAGGAATAATTTTGACTATTGATGAACTTTCATTCATTGTCCTGACTTGACCATCAACTCGATGACCTCCCTAAATGATTCTTGTATGCAGATGGTATCACCCCCACCACAGGTCAATTATGTGGCATTGTCTCCCATGCCTTTGGCTACCAATAGAGATGAGCCTCTCACTATAATATCACTCCCTTATGTATTGGATCCAGTAGTTGACATGGTGATCTCTTCAGTGGGGCTATTGGAGACTGACCTCATTACCCCTATCGCGGTCCTCAACATGTGTTCCTTCTAGAGTGTGTTTCTTCCATCGAGTGAAGATCTCTTGGAGGCCATGACCGAGTTTTGTCCCTTGACATGGTTTCCTTCCGGAACATCGTCCTCTTGGAAGCCATAATCAAGAAGAGAGATTTGACCATGGTTTTATGATTTCAAGCTCATTAAAAAACGAAACCAGCTTTGAGCATGGTTTTATGATTTCAAGCTCATTAAAAAAAGAAACCAGCTTTGAGCATGGTTTTATGATTTCAAGTTCATTAAAAAATGAAACCATATTTGAGCATGGTTTTATGATTTCATGCTCATTAAAAAATGAAACTATCTTTGAGAATGATTTTATGATTTCAAATTCATTAAAAAATGAAACCAACCTTGAGGATAGTTTTTGTGTCTCTATAAATATCTCGTTAAAAAATGAAACAGAGATTGTGAGGATAGTTTTTTTTGTCTCTATAGAAACCTCATTAAAAAATGAAACAAATATTACAAGAACAGTTCATGTTTCTATGTCAAGCTCGCTAAAAAATGAAACAAAGGTCCAAGGTTTGAACCTGGATTCTCGAGCATAGTTCATGTTCCTGTGTCAAGATCGTTAAAAAATGAAATATTTTTCCCCCTTTATGTTTGATTCAAGTCCTCCATCTAGTATTTGAAGCTTCATTTCATTTGCCTTTGTAGTTGGACGAAATGAAGCTTGGGGGGAAATGATTACAACCTCTAGACTTCATGTTGAAGTTAAGTTGCTAGCTTCTTAAGAAGGGGGATAAGTACCAACCATCCCTGGATTATGCGTTGGGAAGTCGCAAACATAGTTTTCCTGTGGTTCAAGCTTTTTTAAAAATGAAACCACCTATTGTTACCCATGATTTTGGTCATCTTGATGGTGTATTGATGATGGTGTACTCAGGCTCCCAACAAGAAATTTCTCCCGAGGAATGTGACATTCATCTCTTTCTAGAAAACATATTTTTGAAGAGAGTTCGCAGGTTGCTTATAGCCTAGGGTGCGAGAATGACCCATTCTCGCAGGCCACCTTCAGCTAGGGTGTGAACTTCTCGCACTATGCTCTATACCTAAGGTGTGAACTTGTTCTCAAGCTTGGAAAAAGGAAGAAGTCTCGAGGTTTCTAGAAGGGAATCTTCTAGAGAATGGGTTGGCATTCGAATGGTTATCATTTTACTAGTTTCCCTGATTTGGTGGGATCATTCTCATCCATGTAACCATCTCATCCTCTCCTATATATTGATAGGATTCTCATGGAAAAGGTTAAGCAAGATTAATTGGAGAATTGGTGAAGGAATTGTGTGAAGAACCCAACATGAACAGGAGCTTGGAGACTCTAGCAAGTCTATCAAGAGGAATTGGATCTTCTTCATGCAAGGATCAAGCAAGTGTGTGTGTTAGAACCAAGATTCACCGAAGGGAAGATTACAACATCAAGGCGATCAAGTTGTATCTTCTACTTTCAATTAATATGATACGACGACATGTCCTTTTCCCATAAAGTCATTCTTACTCTATTGTGTAATTCCTTGATCATACACATAAGTTGACGATTTAATATATTTTGCTATCTTCACTTTGGTTCGTTTGTGTTGTCTTGGTCTTGACCTCATGAGAGCACTGGAGCGAAGCGGGAGCAACAAAGACCCTAGGAAGTGATACAAAGGTATCTCACTTGTTCTTCCTTACTAGTTAATTCAATGGTCATAACTTAGGGAAAGAGTCATGTCCTATCCTGTTTTGTTCTAGATCCAGGTGGATCTAGGGAGATCTGTTAGTGTCCACATCTACCGATTAATCTGATAACAAAATTGGCGACTCCACTGGGGATGCAACCCTTTTCTTCGTGGTTTTTGGTGTTTTTCCTTGGCCATTTGCTCTTGTCTTACCTTTCTTCATTTCTATCAATCTCCGAGTCTTCAGGACACCCTGATAGACTCCCTGGGTCCATAAGTCCATTCAAAAGTTTTGTCTTTTTCCAAAATTTTGCCTAGCTTCAGGCCTTCTCGCACTGAACCCCACAGTGGCCTACGAGAACACCTTGATTTCACACTCTGCTTTTAATTCCAATGCAAGGTTCTCACACTCTGCTCAAAGGTAGCTTGCGAGAATGATCCATTCTCGCATTGTGTAATACTGATAGCCTACGAACCCTCTTTTAAAATTTTTGGATTTAAGGTTTTTGCATGTTCAGATACCCATATCAATATAGGTGTCTGAAAAGAACTTCTTGGACCACTGTTTGATGTCTTCTTGACTTCAGATTTTGTGCACAGTCAGTCTTCGGAGATCAAAGGCTCTTCCTATCCATCTTTTTCTCAACTCTCATCTCTTGACTTGTCTTAGCAAGGATATACTCTCTGATCCTGGAATCTGAGTACTTGTTTGGTTAGGAGCCGGTAATCAGTTTGAAAGTTGGGATTCTTTGTCTTTCTCATTTGCTCATTACTTGGAAGATCATTATTCTCTTGCAATTGAAAGGACTAGTTTTGTCTGCTTGTCGTTTTTGTTTCCATTGAAAGATTGGTTTGGGTTTTTGTTTATTGATTGTTCATTAGTTATTGGTTTTCCTTACTTTCACCACCATGGTGTAGATCCTTTTTGAAAAGTAAAAAAAAAAATTCTTTTAAAAGCATTTTCATTTTGAAAATATTGAAAATCAATTGTTGAAATTGTTGAAAAAGAACAAATAGAGAGTTGTCATTATTGCGTAATTCATTGAGATTGCATTTTAAAGAAGATTGTGTATCGTAGTTCAAGATTTTTTCGAAACACTTCTCTTTCCCTCTCGTACATAGGATTCATCAAACGAAAATTGATATATTTCATTCCTATCTATGCATTGTTGGGTCAGAGTCTTACAAGACATTAGTTTCATCTCCGTTTCCTTTGAGTAACAACAGCCCTTAATAACATTGCACAATTTAAAATTTAACTAGTAACTCTTTTCTAGGTATCTATTACACCAATAATTAGCTAGGCTAGCGCTTTGGAATAGGCAGAGAGATACACTCTCCAAAGCACAAAAACACACAATATCATCTTGTGTTAAGGAGTGTCAAATTCCATTTACAACATTTTGTCCTGGGAAGCTCTTCTCACATAAGGGTCAAACCCGAGGTCGCATTGATATTGATAGAGTTACTCACCCTTCTTTGTTGATATCAGTGTAGAGATTGCATGTATTACGGGGGTCACTAGGAGGTATACCCACAATGATGAGTGGAAGCCTCTCGAGTTAATTTCAGGCTAGATATCCTGCCCTTGCGTGTGGATCGGACTGTTGACTGTTCCTCTAGGTTTTATTGTTGTCAGTTGTAACCTTAGTGGCCTATATTCTTAGGGTCTTACACAAGGTGACTGTGAAGGGGAAATTCTTCACAGTACCTGGAATCGATGTTAGACAAACTCACTCGGGCTCCTTGGAGGGTATACCCACGATTATGTGTGGGAGCTTGCAACAGGGTGTAAGTTCGTTAAGCATTTCGTCAGTGTAACGTTTCCACCCTAGTCCAGCCCCTTCTCATCTCATTGTTNAAAGTCGCAACAATGAGATGAGAAGGGGCTGGAGGGTATACCCACGATTATGTGTGGGAGCTTGCAACAGGGTGTAAGTTCGTTAAGCATTTCGTCAGTGTAACGTTTCCACCCTAGTCCAGCCCCTTCTCATCTCATTGTTGCGACGTTGGATTTCATCACCAACTAGTGAATTTGGAATTAGAAGGTCTTGTTTGCTTGGTATTGTTTCCTAAATTTTGTTTACTAGCGCATGTTGTTTGTTTGCCCGAGTTGGCCATAGGAATTTCTTCGTAAGTTTTTAACTTGTTCACAATAGACCCTCCACATCATTCACGTAGAATGCAGGGCTTACTTCCAGAAAATCTGGAAGGTTCTCAATCCCTGCCTACAAGCTTACCTGAGGGCTATCCTCAACAGAGTGAAGTCCAAGATGTCACCACTCCACAAGTGGAAAGAGCTGACTCTCTAGAATGGTTCCAAATTACCAATACTCGAAAGGACATTCAACTTCACCCCGATTCTGAGAGATGTGTTATGCGAGTGAATTCTTCCGAAGACTTAGTTGTGTTGTCTTCTGGATCACTGACTAGACCCTTTCCAAGAACTGAGGGCCAAGATCCTTTTTGGTCTGCTGGCATTTTTAGACGGGATCTCTTTGGTGTAGGATTAGGTGTTGAAATCACCATCTCTCATGTGTTCCCCGAAACCTCTGAACCAGATGCAGTACCTTTTACTATTGCTTATTATTTTCCTAGTACAGACGCTCTGCGATCTAACCACACCTTGATCGTCCCTATAGAAATGGTCCACTACACAGACACTACGAGTATTCACACTAGTATTACAGTAGCTAGTCAAGCCCCCATCAGCACACTGCTCTTGCCCAGTGTCACCACGATGCTTCCACCCAGATACCGTGCGTTGAATGCTTCTATTCCCACTCATACACAAACCCCATACGAAACTCTTGGTGGTCCCTCTTATTCTGGGCACTCTCCTCCCGGATTTATTCCAACACCTCCTAAACCCCCTTTCGGAGGACCTTTCTCATCCTCTACCGGCAGCATTAATCCCAGCAGCACTGTTCTATCATTCACACCAAATTACCAGATTCCTGTTGGTGGACAGTTTCACCAAGGAGGTCAGACTCAACCCCCCCTTGTAGGGAAACTTCCTATTGGAATGAAAATCCCAATTGGAACACAACCCCCAATTGAAACACAACCCTTGATTGGAGGACAACCCCCACCGACCCCACCCTACGAACAAAACATACCTCCATCCTTGGCCCAGTATTGGAACCATCTGATACGACATAATCCTCAATTGACTGGAGGGAAATAGCTTCTAGCCACATCTGTTATACCCCCTAGTATAGGCCAACCATATCTAGGTACATCCAATCCTATTTGGGGACCGAATGCTCAAACTCATGTCCCCATATAAGGATATAATCCTATGAGTTACTGTCCTCCAGAACAACCACCGAATCTGCCTGGGTCTTCACATTATATGTAGACTGCTTATGGTCCCACTAGTTTGCCGACAGGGCTCCCTCCCCAGAGCCACCAGTACCCGTATGTGAATAGACAATTACCCTTCTTGGCCACTTTGGATCTCCTAGATCTGTCAAGGATTTTAAATGATCCAATCCGTCACTCTCCCCATTGGCCCTCCATACCATCCAAGCTACCCTCTAACATTCCTAAATTCGATGGCAAAGCAGGAGAGGACCCGAACAATCACGTCATGAATTTTCATCTCTGGTGCTCATCCAAATCCTTGATGGATGACTCTATCCGATTACGTCTTTTTCAAAAAACTCTCACAGGTTCTGCCGCGAAGTGGTATATAGAATTACCACGAGGTTTCTTCACCAACTTCAGCACCCTAGCTATGGCCTTCATCACCCAATACCAGTTACCGATCCGTTATGAAACGAGGATTGAGATTCTGAGTTGTTTCAAACAAAACAAAGCCACTCATATATCCGATCACAGTCATGAGTGGTGACGGAGACGACGTCTCATCAAACTCGAACTTCCTGATTAGTTGCTGGCAAAGTGGTTCACAAAATCATTTGTGAATGACATCGGTCGTGATATCGCCATGGGTGGAGTTGTCATGGAAGAACAAGCCATAAGTCATGCTCAATACCTCAATCTCATTTACTCACAAATGGGTACTCTTTACAACTTACTCCCTGATGCACCTCGTCCTTCCACTTCCTCCACTTCAACTACTCCAGCTGCCTCTCATGCAGCGGACGGTGTGATTGGCACTTTCCATGCCCAACCACATTCCGCCTCAAGCACCAACCCCAAACCTGTGTCTTTTAATGTTCAAAATGCTTTGTCTCCTATGGCTCCCACCAGCAAGACTTCTGAGGTAAATGCTATCCAATCTACCCCAGCCAGTAAAAACAAATCCATAAAGGGAAAGGGTAAGAATAAGGAGGAAAAAAATAATTTTCAAGCAGAGAGAACCAAAACTCCACCTGTTGACAACAGGGATAAGCGCAAATCCCAATACCCTTATCTTATCTATGGTGATGATCACTACACGAAGGATTGTCCATGACGCGTCGAAGTTAATAAGTTCCTTCAAGGAGCCCCGAAACCACCTTCTCTGGCCGTTCTATCCCAACCCTTCCCCTCTCAACAACAGCCCCAGTTGGTCATTCATGACCAACCTTCCCCTTCTACTACATCCTATGTATTGATGTGTACTGGCGATTCAAAGAAGAATGACATTGCACTCACCACTCAATACAAAGATTATTCTCCCTCTAAAGAGAAGGTTGATGATATACCTCCTTCAATGGTACAACCCTCTCCTATGACTAAACCTACCAACGGTCCTCTTCATCTTGAACGACCGAGCCTTCACACAGTTCTTCAACCCCCTCCAAAGGGCATCGTTTGGAAATCAGCTTTCAATACTCATGCTCGTGCTGCCCATAACTACAACATTGTTGAAGATCTGGCCCAAGCACCTTCTACGATGTCAGCCCTCGAAGTCCTTCAAAGTTGTCCTACACAACGGAAGGCACTGTTGAAAGCTATCGGTGGAATCGACTCGATGGACACGAATTTAATAATTTTTTACTTGGAAGATCACATTCCAAGGTTACCCCCTCAACTTGCTTTCCAAATCCAAGTGGTTATCTCCGACAAAAACATTTGTCGAACCGTTATCGATGAGGGTGCCTCGACGTGTGTCATGTTTGTTACCTATTGGAAAGCCATCGGCTGTCCCTCTTTGATTGAATCCCATAACACTCTCAAATCCTTCAATGGCTCCATTTTTAAGCCCTATGGTGTTCTTCCTTCATTGCCCATCATGCTAGAAGGAAAAAAGATCCAAGTCGAAGTGGAAGTCTTCGACGCTCCTCTCGATTACAATATTCTGCTTGGCCATAGCTGGATCGATTCCATGCGCGCAGTTGTGTCGACTCTTTTTCGTGTTGTACATTTTCTAGATCAAGGAAAGGTCGTCACCATTGACCAATTAGCCTTCTTTAACTCGGATATGCATACTGGCAACATGTCGTTCATCACTAAAACCCCACCGGGTTACAAGAATGTCGGTGTAGGCCTTCTCAAAGACTCCTCGTTAATGGGAACTTTCCCCATTCCATCGCCTGATGTTCCACACCCGTCTGTCGCTTCAATTAACATGATCTCCTCCTCAATTCATGAAACCCCTACATCTTACGACCCATGGCTAGTACCTGACCCTGGCAATCATCTTTGTTATGGTGATGCAATGTCGTTAAGTCCAGTCGAATCTGCCTATCAGGCCATTCAATCGACAACCCTTTCTATCCCTTCTCTTGGTGAGTTATCTCCATATCCTTTCCGTGTCATTTTTTCCACAGACGAGATGATCATGTCTGTCATGGAAGACACTCCTTGGGACGATGGACATCACTGTTCCATCCTCTTCCTGGAGCAACATACCATCGAGAACTACCAATGGATCTTGACCCTTTCGATCATTGTCATCATTTCAACCATTCCCGAGTCCCCACATGATGTGTTTTCTGAAGGGAACTTAAGCAATATCTCACCCACTATTCCCCTCGACATATCCATCAAACTTGGAATTGTTGAAAATGTGCATATCGGAGCTTTGTGTTCCCCTGACGAAATCGTCACCTACACGTCACTTTTCAAAGAGTTTTGAGATGTCTTCGCCTGGAGCTATGATGAAATGTCGGGTATCGACCCTAACATTGTGATTTATGAGATCAAGACATACCCAGACGCTAAACCCGTCTGGCAATTCCTTCGTCCAGTTCACCCACATAAAGCGGCTTCTATCAAGCTTGAAGTCAAGAAACTTTTAAAAGCTGAATTTATTTACCCGGTGGCCCTCACTGATTGGGTTTCCAATCTTGTCCCAATTGACAAGAAACAAGGCACAATCCGCGTATGCGTTGATTATAGGGATATCAACAAAGCTTTTCCTAAGGACAACTTTCCTACCCCCTTCGTCGATCAGATTGTCGACGATTGCACTGGAAGTGAAATATTCTCTCTGATGGATGGTTTCTCTGGATATAATCAAATCAATATTGTTCCCTAGGATCAACACAAGACTACTTTTATTTGACCTTGGGGCACTTTTTCCTATCGAAAACTCCTTTTCGGTCTCAAGAATGCAGGCGCAACTTTTCAACGCGCTTTGTCTTATGCCTTCCATGATATCAAGCACATCGTGCAACCATATATAGACAACTTACTCACTCATTCCATGCGTCGAGTTGATCATCCCATCCACCTCCGAGCCATTTTCGTCCGCTGTCAGTTTTACCATATATGCTTGAATCCTCACAAGTGCGTTTTCTGTGTGGAATCCGGCCAACTTCTAGGTTTTATTGTTTCGTGTCAAGAGATCAGGGTAGATCCTTTAAAGGTCGAGGTGATCCTTGATCTCCCTCCTCCTTCTACACTTCGCCAGTTACAAAGTTTGCAAGAGAAAACAAACTTTCTTCGTCGCTTCATCCCAAACTATGCCGAGATAACTCATGGATTTACGCGACTCGTCAAAAAGGGGTCTGAGTTCGTATGGGATACCATCGCAAACAAAGCCTTTGAAGCTTTGAAACTGTCCCTAACATGTGCTCCACTTCTTTTTCCCCCCGATTACAGTCGCGATTATTTCCTCTACCTCGCAGCCTCGGATTACACCATCTCTATGGTTCTCGTCCAAGAGGATGATTCTCATGACGAACATGTTATCTATTACTTGATTCGAAGTCTAGTGCCTACCAAAACCAAGTATCTACATGTCAAAAAACTAGCCTTGGAAGTCGTCCAAGCAGTCCAACGCTTCCGGCACTATATCCTCTCTCACAAGACTACAAAGATTTCTAACTGCAACCCTATGCAACACCTTCTCACACGTCAATTGCTAGGGGGAAAATACTCCAAATGGATTGTGATACTCTAGGATTTTGACTTGGAATTTGAACGATCCAAGTCCAAGAAGTCCTTAGTGTTTTCTGAGTTGATATGTGACTTTCCCTACTCTCAAATGAAAAATGTAGCAGCTGATTGATTACTTGATGAATCCCTTTTCCTCATTAGTTCTGATGATCTTTGGTATTGGGATATCATCATATATCTCCAAACCCAGACTTTCTAGCCTAATTTGTCTAGTATTGACCGACGTCGAATACGCTACCAAGCCTTTCAATATATTATCCTCGAGGACACTCTTTATCGTCAGGGGATTGACTCAGTTTTTCAACACTGCCTCACGTTCGACGAAGCCAGGAAAGCCTTAAATGACTGCCATTCTGGAGCCTGTGGTGGTCATATGTCTAGGAATGCTACTGCCCAGAAGATCTTACGTGCAGGGTATTTTTGGCCTTCTTTATTTAACGATTGCATAATCGTCATCAAAAAATGCCATGCTTGCTAGACCTATAATCATAAGATACGGTCACATCCCGCTCCTCTTCACCCTGTGGTCTGCGTTGGTCCCTTTGCGAAATGGGGCATCAATTTCATGACATGTCACCCCCACTCAGCCGGGGGGCATGGATACATTATTGTAGCCGTAGATTATTTTATGAAATGGGCTGAGGAGATGTCGACATTTGACAATACTGGAAAGACCGCAGCATTATTCATTTTTAATCACATCATAGCTTGTTTTAGTGTTCCCCAGGCTATCATCTCTGATCACGGTAGCCACTTTAGAAACTTCATGATGTCCAAACTCACTGAAACGTTGGGTCTTCGCCATGAAAACTCAACACCCTATTATCTACAAGCCAATGACCAAGTCAAAGGGATTAACAAAGTTCTCATAACTATGCTCCGACGAATGATAGGGATTCACAAAACAAGTTGGCACACAATGTTGTTTTCGGCATTGTGGGCTTACCAGACATCCGCTAAGTCCGCTACTGGGTTTATACCTTTCCAGTTATTCTATGGTTTGGAATCCATTCTCTCGATCGAATGCGAGATATCCTCCTTAAAACTAGCTTTTGAACTCCTACCAAACACTTCTTTTGAGGAAGAACGTCTATTGTATCTTATGCGATTAGACGAAACCTGACACAATGCTACCCTAGTCATAGAAGCCCAGAAAAAATGTGTCAAGGCCCAATATGACAAACATGTCAAGCCTCGCATTTTCTTCGAAGGAGATCTAGTTCTCCTCTATGAACAAGATCGAGATATGCTAGGAGCTGGAAAATTTGAAGCCATGTGGCGAGGTCCTTATATCGTTATATGAGTTTTGGAAAAAGGAGCCTACGAGTTAGTATATTACGATGGTATCCCTTTGAGTGAACCTAGAAATGGGTTGTACTTGAAGAAGTACTATGCATAAGATCACCTGTGCATGAGTACTTGTATTTTTATTATATCATACTTCTTGTGTGTTATTGTAGTTTGCTTTTTTCGTTACCTGGTCTTTGCCCTTATGTGACATTGTGTTTGGTTTCCATATGTTGGAGTCTTCGCTATTATACATTGGCTTCACTGATGGCGCTATCCGTAGTACTTAGAACCTTGCTTCTGTTGCATGGGCAATTTACGCCCCTACAAATGAACTTGTCACTTTACGAGGTGTGTGCCTCGACCGTGCGACAAACAACATTGCAGAATATAGCACCATTATCAAATTGTTGATTAATGCTATCTCACTCAGTATCCTTCACTTGGTTGTGTGACTCGATTAACAGCTCATAGTACTACAGTTAAGTAATGTCTATGCTATTCAAAGTCCTACTTTGTTACGGGTGTATTTGCGAATTCGCCTCTTGGAATGTTATTTTGATTATATTGAGTATCAACATATTCCTAGATGTCTAAATACATTAACTGATGCATTAGTTAACTATGTATTAGATAGACTTTTGGGTCATTTATAAATCAATCACATCAACTTTCACACAACACAAGATAAACCGGTAGAAGCAGTATGTATATATAAAGATCAAAAAGTTTTTTACAAAACGTTTTGTCCGAGGACCAAAATTTCAAAATTTGAAGCTCATAACTTCTACAAAGTGACGTCATGGATGACGTTCACGGCAACACATGACTTCCCAGGCAACCCTACGAAGAAGTCGGCCAATGGACTCTGACACTCCCACCATATGATGCTGATAACGTCGTGGAACCTCTCCAAGAGGCATGTCTGGAATGTCTGTTGTCAAACCTTCTAGGTTTTGTTCCACCGCTTCATAATCTTCAGCGTCCCATCATGGCACTAGAGCCACCTCTCCTCATCATTTAATGGGAGAAGCACCAGGTGGTCGATAAGGCCCCACGTCTATGTCATCAAAAAAAAATTTGTAATGAGACCTTGGACGAACATAAAAACATTTGCATATGATAAAATTCACAAAAACATTTAAAAAGTAAAAATGTGTACTTCTTACCAAGATCTCCCCACTGAGCACCCTCGAGCAGGGCCAAGTCCAGATCTCCTCGGAATTCCAACCTGACATAGGCATAATCATCGACCATCAGCATCTGTGGTCGCAACCAGTCAAAAAAGGCATCATTGTATTTGATAATTGGTCTAGCTATGTGTCGGGCCATGAGCTGACACCACCTAAACATTCTTGGATCCTATGGAGCCAGTAGACCCCACTCAACCTGCAACCTTAGTAAAGGAACCCTCTCAAGNAAGAAATAAGGACACCAACAATGACCCGTACCCGAATTGTTTCAGGTTGCCTCTCCTGCATTTAGTCAACTACCTCTTCACACTACGAAGGACTGCATCTGCCCAGTTAAAAACACGAGGCTCAATATACTCTATGGTGTACTGAAAGTAGCTCTGGAGACCCATGTGAGGAGCAGCGCTCCCAGCCATATGAGCAATGGTGAACAAAATAGTGTGAAGGATCAAATCCCACACCCCCCAAATGGCTACCTTTCCTTTACTCCTTTCCACCTATGGAACACAGTGCAAACGATAGTATTCACGCATAGGTAGCCCACCACCTCTGCCACCAGTCAGGCTCGTGTGGTACCCAAACCATGATAGTCCTATCAAGAAGTAAATGTTCTCAATATTCAAGGACAATGTGTGGACCCCTACATGGAATACTTGTTGGTCCGGGTCCCACATATGCACAAAGTACTCCAATAACCTGACCTGGGCCCTCATACTCGGGATGCGAAAGAATTTCAGGAGACCACAATCTCGCAAAGTGGCAATGGTGCTAGAGTTATTCCTGGCAATAGCATCATCTTCTTCATGCTCTCTTTCACACCATTCCAGAACCATGGTGATAGCCAAACACCTACATAAGAAACATAAGAAGAAGGTCAGCAACTCTATTCAAGACTTGGTATCTTTTTCATTGAGCAAACTTCAAAGAAACTTTTCACTTTGTGGTTCTCGCAGGTGCCCTTTAGGCACAATGCGAGGTTCTCACAGGTGCCTTTGGGGCCACCTGCGAGAATGATGCATTCTTGCAGGTCCCGTGTGGTTGGCCTGTGAGAATGGATGAGCGTAATTTTAACCCCCAAAACAAACTCAAAAACATGATTTTTACCAATGAAAATGAAAAATTGAACCATGAAAAGATAGAGGACAAGGAGCTTACCTCACTGCCAGAGACCATTCGTCGAATGGATGCTCATACCTCCCGCAATTGAGCACCAAAATTCAAGGGAAAAAGAAGGGTTTTGGACTAAAATATTGGTAAAGTTACAATGACTATGGTAAATAGAAATTTTACCCCCTTATATTTACTTTTACCATTTGTTATTGGTTTTTATAATTGTTTTATTTATTAAAACCTAATGCCTAATACCCTTGTGAGTGTGACTTTTTCAGACATGATGACTTCAATGTTCATACACAGAGATACAGATATTTTTCTCTTTTTCATCGCGTGTTTTGATTATTTTTTATGGTTTTTGCACAAAACCTTGAGCTTCGTCTTTGTCCGTTATCATGCTAAAAAATACATGAGAACGTGATCGAGCACATTTTTATCACTTTTTCGGGCTCAACAAGGTTATACGAAAAAGGAATCCCCCTGGAGTTCTCTTTAAGCTCTTTTCAGACTCTCTAAACATGAAAAGATCACCAAGCGACCTTGCTATTTTCACACTCGTTAAAGTGTTTGAAGAAAGCGTTTGTTGGGCGATAATTTACCTCTTTTTTGGTCTCATCAGACTATTTTATGAAAAAGGAACTGAGAGAGTTCTCTTTTAAGTGTTTTTCTAGACTCTATAATCATGAAAAACCTTCGATTTTTCTATCTTTGGACTCATTAAACAAACATCGACAGACCGGCAATGTGACCAAACCACTCCTTCCTAGGGTTCGTTAAACATACTCCAAAGGACTCATCCGAAGGATGAGCTTACATCAACAAGCATATGTTATCCTCCTCAAGCTTGTGTAAAAATAAAGAGGCACTTGCCAAAAATGGTGGGGGAAAATTTGGGAAAGGGATGTGTTTTCGTATTCATATTATTATTAGCAGCAAGTGTCGCTCTTGAACATGACACCCCCTTATTCATTATCTGAAGCCCATTTAGAAAATCCATTTGTCTCTCATTCGATTTGCTATAAGGTCATATCCTGAGTTGCCTCTGAGTCAATGCTACCAAATAATTGGTCGTGTCATTCATATTTTCAAGAGAAGTTCATCTAAAACCTCTATTGAGTCGGCCATTTGCGGTTGTCCATTCTCTTCGTGTCGACCTTCCCTATGTCCAGTTCAACTTACATCATATCCTGTTCCGCCTTCAAAATATTTTACTCATTTCGTGTCATTGATGGGGGATACATCAAGGCCCTCCTGTGATGAGTTTTGTTTCGTCGACTCCAGCTCTTTATCCAAAAACAAGACTTAAAAATTCTTTGGTACCTTGGAACTTGCATGCCTCAATGACAGGTTTCCTCGCTTCTGACAGTGGGTTTTCATCATCGACCCCTGATCGGGAGATTCTGTCGGATGTTCGACCTCAAATCATTTATTCACATTCAGTGGATTGTACTAGTGTACATTGGGAGTCATTGACATTAATGGTGATTTCCCTCGCACTTGTTAACGGTTTCATCAATGACCGGTAATCAAGTGGTTTCTACCATGTTCGACTTCGACACATGTAATCACATGGTTAGATTCGTACATTTGGGTGACGGGATTGAAGACCCTGGATCTTATCTCTTTGGTCCAAGTTGCAATGGAATATGTATA
This sequence comes from Picea mariana, assembly GCA_032191745.1. NCBI lineage: Eukaryota > Viridiplantae > Streptophyta > Pinopsida > Pinales > Pinaceae > Picea > Picea mariana. Next base: position 44,883 of record JASDQU010818276.1, on the reverse strand, counting down.
ATATTTCAACAAATAGATCCACTTTGTATGTCTCATGGCTATGTCATCTTTATTTGATTTTTCTTGCATGGATCTATAGTGTATTCTTGGTGGCTATGCGATATTTCGACAGCATGGATCCACGGTGTATGATTGGTGGCCATGACCTATGTTTATGATGTCATTCTTCTGTGATCTGAATATGGGAATACCTACCTCAGAACTAGTATGATATTCTGTAGATGCTTGATTGTTTGCAGGTTTCCGATTAGGTGCGCTCCTGGTTTACGACATACACACACAGTTTACAAAGTATTTTGGCTGTCATTGATTCCAGCCTCATACTTTGGGGGGCATTCTGTTACCCATGATTTTGGTCATGTTGATGGTGTATTGATGATGGTGTACTTAGCCTCCCAACAAGAAATTTCTCCTGAGGAAAGTGACATTCATCTCTTTCCAGAAAACATATTTTTGAAGAGAATTCACAAGCTGCTTATAGCCTAGGGTGCGAGAATGACCCATTCTCATAGGCCACCTTCAACTAGGGTGCGAACTTATTGCATTGTTCTCTATACCTAGGGTGCGAACTTGTTCTCAAGATTGGAAAAAGGAAGAAGTCTTGAGGGTTCTAGAAGGGAATCTTCTAGAGAATGGGTTGGCATTCAAATGGTTATCATTTTACTGGTTTCCTTGATTTGGTGGGATCATTCTCATCCATGTAAGCATCTCATCCTCTCCTATATATTGATAGGATTCTCATGGAAAACGTTAAGCAAGATTAATTGGAGAATTGGTGAAGGAATTGTGTGAAGAACACAGCTTGAATAGGAGCTTGGAGACCATAGCAAGTCTATCAAGAGGAATTGGATCTTCTTCATGCAAGGATCGAGCAAGTGTGTGTGTTGGAACCAAAAGTCACTGAAAGGAAGCTTATGACATCAAGGTGATCAGGTTGTATCTTCTACTTTCAATTAATATGATACAGCGGCATGTCCTTTTCCCATAAAGTCATTCTTACTTTATTGTGTAATTC